>CM018682.1:47875928-48165928 GCA_009363875.1 Mikania micrantha | reverse complement strand
TAAGTCTGCGCAACAATCATCAAACAACACCATTGCCAGAAGTTATGTTGGGAATACTCCTCAATGTAATATCTATCGATATCATCACGCACCTAACTTTCCATGTCGCGTCTGCAAAAATTGTGGCAAGTATGGTCATCTTGCAAATGTCTGTCATAGTGCACCACAAGCACAAAGGATGCAACCGGCTCCGCTTGCATTGCCAGCTCCGCAAGGTCAACCATTTCAAGCTGTACCCGTTCGCCAGGTACCTGTACAGGCAAGAGTCTGTAACGAGTGTGGTGAAGTGGATCATTTCAGAAACCAGTTCCTGAAATTGACTGGAAATAATCAAAGGGTGGCGAGAGGCAGAGCTTTTCAACTGAATGCTCCCGCAGCTCAAGCCAACCAGGATGTGGTAAATGGTACATTTCTGATCAACAACTCTTATGCATCTGTCTTATTTGATTCTGGTGCTGATTGGAGTTTCGTTTCATATGATTTTGAATGCATGCTTGGTAGAACACGTACAAACTTAGATAAACCGTGTAACGTGGAAGTGGCTAACGGAAACACTATTGATATTGACACTGTTATTATTGGATGTACTGTGAAATTAAGTGATCACGTTTTCCCAATTGATCTTATACCTATGCACCTTGGTAGCTTTGATGTTATCATAGGCATGGATTGGTTAGCCACCTACAAAGTGGAAATCATTTGTCATGAAAAATACATTCGTATTCCCTTACCTTTGGGTGAAACTTTAAGAGTTTTTGGGGAAACTTCCAGTAAAGTTCTTAAGCTGATGTTATGCACTAAAGCACACAAGTACCTTACGATGTAGTGTATAGCATTCTTAGCACATGTTGTGGAGAAAAAGGAGAAAGGAAAGAGCATTGAAGAAGTTACCGTGACAAGAGATTTTCCTGAAGTATTTCCAGATGACTTGCCGGGTCTTCCACCAGAACGTCAAGTTGAATTTCAGATTGACTTACTAACTGGTGCGATCCCAGTCGCAAAAGCTCCTTACAGACTTGCGCCTTCGGAGTTGCAAGAATTGGCGAGCCAACTACAAGAACTAACTGATAAGGGATTCATTCGCCCAAGCCATTCACCATGGGGTGTACCGGTCCTATTTGTCAAGAAGAAGGACGGGTCGTTTCGAATGTGCATCGACTACCTCGAATTGAACAAGCTTACAATTAAGAATCGATATCCTCTGCCGCGCATCGATGATCTTTTCGATCAACTTCAAGGCTCGGCATGGTTTTCAAAGATCGATCTTAGGTCTGGGTATCATCAGCTACGGTGCATGATGATGATATTCCCAAGACGGATTTCAGAACAAGATATGGCCATTATGAATTCTTGGTAATGACCTTCGGCCTTACCAATGCACCAGCAGTTTTCATGGACCTCATGAACCGTGTTTGCAGGCCATACTTTCGTGATTGTATTCATTGATGATATTATGATATACTCCAAGAGCAAAGAAGAACACGAGCAACACCTTAAGTTGGTTTTGGAGATCTTAAGAGATGAACGACTGTATGCCAAATTCTCCAAGTGTGAATTCTGGCTTAAGGAAGTTCAATTCTTGGGACAGATAGTCAATGAAAAGGGTGTTCACGTGGATCCTGCAAAGATTGATGCAGTGAAGAATTGGAGTACACCAAAGACACCAACGGAGATTCGATCATTTCTTGGACTTGCCGGTTACTATCGGCGTTTTATTTCGAACTTCTCCAGGATTGTTGTCCCTCTCACTTCTTTGACTCAAAAGGATAAGCCTTATGAGTCGGGACGAAAGCTAGAAGAGGCATTTCAGACCTTGAAGCAGAAACTATGTGATGCTCCTGTCTTGACATTTCCTGATGGAAATGATGATTTTATGGTTTACTGTGATGTATCCAACCTAGGTCTCGGTTGTGTTCTTATGCAACGAGGAAAGGTTGTGGCATATGCATCAAGACAGCTGAAAATTCATGAGAAGAACTACACTACACATGACTTGGAATTTGGTGCAGTGGTGTTTGCTTTGAAGATATGGAGACATTATCTTTATGGCACAAAGTGTGTAATCTTTACGGACCATAAAAGTCTGCAGCATATTCTCAATCAGAAAGAGCTTAATATGAGACAACGGAGATGGGTTGAACTGTTGAACGATTATGACTGTGAAATTCGCTACCATCCTGGTAAAGCGAATGTAGTAGCAGATGCGCTTAGTCGCAAGAGTCATGTTCAAATCCTTAGTTTCCAAGTGCACACTAATCTTTGTAATGATGTTCTCACAACCTAACAACACTCATTAGCTCAAGGTAGCCTAAAAGATGAGATGTCTTGCGGGGCCGAATTACTATTGGAAACTAAGAATGATGGTTTGATGTATTATTTGAATCGGTTGTCGATACCGACAAGGATGATCTTAGGATGATGATTTTGGATGAAGCTCACAAGTCACGTTGCTAAATCCATCCGGGAGCTGACAACATGTATCAAGACCTTAGAGCCTTGTACTGGTAGCCTAGAATGAAGAAGTATATTACTGAGTATGTGTCCAAGTGCCTTAACTGCGCTAAAGTCAAGGCAGAACACCAGCGACCTTCGGGATTGTTAGTACCACCGGAAATACCCATGTGGAAGTAGGAGAATATT
Source organism: Mikania micrantha (assembly GCA_009363875.1). NCBI lineage: Eukaryota > Viridiplantae > Streptophyta > Magnoliopsida > Asterales > Asteraceae > Mikania > Mikania micrantha. The sequence goes on along the minus strand of CM018682.1, from coordinate 48,163,288 downwards.
TCTATGGATTTCATTACCAAACTCCCACGAATTGCAAGTGGTAATGATAGTATTTTGGTGATAATTGATAGATTAACCAAGTCGGCTCATTTCTCACCGATACGCGAGATGTACCCTGTGCAGAAACTAGCTTGTATCTACGTTGATGAAGCTTTTGGAACAAGATTGGATTGTCAGCATTGAAGAATAAGGGAACTACCCGTTTGGGAAATTAATTGCTTAGGAAATTAGCTGCTTAGGAATTTATTTGCTTTAGGAATTATTTGTTTGATCTTTGATCACCAGAAAACGACACACTCGTGGTATACTACAAAGGAGGTGGGACGGTGGCTGGGGCAGTTGTGACTGACCCCTACACACACCCTATACATATACCATTTGTAGTATATTGGGGGTCTGTCAGTGTCAGAAACTTAGGATATTATTAGGAAGTGCTGGAAAAGTTATGGTTGATGGAATGTTGGTTAAATTTGGTTTGGATTGATGTTATGGATAATCATATTTGATGGACACACATATTCATATGACAATACACTTATTAGAGATGTGGGGTGAATAGGATCAACGAATGACATGAACACTTACTTAGGAGATGGACACTTAGTGGCAACATGAACACATAGTGATGATACTAACACTTAGTGATGGTATGAACACTTGATGGGAATAAATTATAGGGAGGATATGAACACTTAGAGACAATAAGAGCACTCAGTGATCACATGAACCCCCACTGATAATTATGAACATTGGGATTTAGTATGGATTTTTAGTGAACTTAGACATTAGGGGAACTTTAATGTCAGGTGAACCTAGACATTAGGTGAACCTAGAAATAGGCAAACTTATATGTCAGGTGAACTTAGACATTAGGCGAACCTAATTGTCCAAGGGAACTTGAGACCACTTCATTCAAAATCATCCTACCTAGGACAAGGTTTGTGAAGTGAGATGTAACGACCCAATTCAATTTATTATTAAAATAATTGATATTTGATATAATTTTAAGTTAATTGGTGTTGTTATGGGTTAATTAGTAGGTTAAATAACTAAATACTAAGTAACTCTTAGTTAAATGTGAACCAGAAAGTTGAGGGGGCTAAAGTGCCAAATGATGAAAGTTGAATTAAAAAGGGGTTATATGGGGAAAGCTTGGTCAGAGAAGTCAAAATCAGATTTTGGCTTGGGAGGAGGAGTGGTCGACAACCAAGAAGGAGAAAAAAGGAGTTCGGGTTTTTGACCAAATTCGTCATCAAATCTTGTTCCAAACGTCAATGCAAGCTAGGATTTGGATTCTCCTTGTAATTTCTCAACTTAAGGTATGTGATTTCATGTGTGGTGATGGAATTTTCGTGGGTTTGCTTGTGGGTGTGGTTAGATGATGATAAAATTCGAATCCTGGATGTTTGATTGTAGTTTAGCACATGTATTGTGTTTAGTGATGTGATAATCAACTAATCTAACCATTTTATATGAAACACTCATGACCTAGATATGGGTTTTGGGGATTTCATGGGTTTATGAGTTCTTTGACTTTACAAAGTCATTAATAAATGATTATGAATAGGTGTTGTGTGATAGTAGAGGTGTAGTGATTTTGAAGAAAAACCATAAATGAGATTTTCATGGTTAAATTGATTTGAATGGGAATGTTGACATTGTTGAATGTTGATGTTATGGGTGTTATAAAAACTTTGCACATAAGGTGTTTGAGGAAATGCTTCAAACAACATTAATTACTCAAATGATTTGAGGTTTTGGTGAACTTGGGGGAAATGCCTCATAAATTCAACTAAATGATTGAATAGTGGTGAGTAACTTAATTTCAAATGTTGAATGCAATTAGAATGTGAATTGGTGAATTATGAGAGTTTGACTATCATAAAGTCAAATATGGTGATAATGGGTCAAGGGGTTGTGTGCTTGCTTCTTGTGTATTATTCCTAGATTGAATGCGTATGTATGATTATATGATCTAGGAAGTGGAAATACAAACCAACGACCCAGTAAGGAGGAGGTTAAACAAAGTGGAGCTAAGGATCAAGGTGAGTAAACCTATCCATGAATAAGCAACCATAAGACTTATTCATGTATGTTAATGTTTGACTTATTGGGTTGCATAATCTGGTGTGTTGTAGTAGTTGTTGTTTGTTATGTGGTGTATGCATAATATATGTTGGTGTCAATATATGATAGAGGATAATTGACACATAACTTGGATGATGATCCACACTTGTTTGGAATTGGATGTAAGACCACAAAATTGGTGGCATTCATAGGGATGATCCACATTCGTGTCGAAGAATATGTAAGCCCATACTCATATGGAAAAAAGGGGGATGATCCACATGCGTGTGGAAGTAGATGTAGAATCACTATTGAGTGGTATGGAGAAGGATCCACATTCGTGTGGAAGGAAGTGGTTTGGTGGAAATTAAATGGGTAATTTTGACCCGTTAAGAAATAATTGAAATCAATTGTGATTAAGGATGTTGATAATGATGAAATTATGAAATTAGAATTGATTATAAATGTGATATATGGGGTTTGGAATGTATTTTAATACCCTGGAATGTTGAGGAATGGTTTTGGGTGCTTAAAACATGAAAAAGGTGGAAATTTGCTGTAAGGGGCGTACAGTACGCTGCAGAGGGCGTACTGTACGCTGGCCACAGTATGGTACGCCCAAAACATTTTGTTGTACGCTGATGCTCTGGCGTACTATACGCCGGTGCTCTGGCGTACTGTATGCCGGGGCTGTAGTACCATACGCCGGGCAGTGTAATTTTTCCGGATTTTGATTTCTGTTATAGAATTGATTCCGGAAATCGTTGGGGGTTAACTCACTTAGTCCTTTTGGACTAACACTTGATTGTTTGTGGTTGTTTCAGGTCCAAAGTAGGCTCAGCTACGCTTTGGAGTGATTAGACGGTTAAAGGGATCGAACCATGTTTTTGTAAAAATAAAACAAATGGGTTGTAATTTTGATAACTACTATTTTAACGCATAGTAGTGTTTTGTAAGTACTATAAACAAGTCTAGTTGGTCATGTCAGAGCGTTAAATGGTTTTGGTTGAATTGTAATGGTTTTAAAACATATGAATCCGGGACCTAAATTTTGTAAATTCCTCAATTACGTTAAATGATATGTTTTGAGAATTGGGGTGTCACAAGTTGGTATCAGAGCCATAGGTTTGAGCGAATCAAGTGTGTGATGAATCACTTGAACTCAAACTTTTGTGCTCTTGGTATGGGAAGAAAGGTTCGATCCAAGACCTGATCACGTAGCCGAAGACCTGAGGTTAGTATCTATAATTACACTTGATAAGTAAATGTAATTAAATTGATTATGTATAATTACATTTGATAAGTAAATTTAATTAAAGTAATTGAGTGTATTTACATTTGATAAGTAAATGTAATTGAATTGATTAGGTGTAATTACATTTGGTAAGTAAATGTAATTAAAGTAATTGAGTGTATTTACATTTGATAAGTAAATGTAATTGAATTGATTAGGTGTAATTACATTTGATAAGTAAATGTAATTAAAGTAATTGAGTGTATTTACATTTGATAAGTAAATGAAGTTGAATTGATTAGGTGTAATTACATTTGATAAGTAAATGTAATTAAAGTAATTGAGTGTATTTACATTTGATAAGTAAATGTAATTAAATTGATTAGGTGTAATTACATTTGATAAGTAAATGTAATTGAAGTGATTGAGTGTAATTAGATTTGATAAGTAAATGTAATTAAAGTAATAGAGTGTAATTACATTTGATAAGTAAATGTAATTGAAATGATTATGTGTAATTACATTTGATAAGTAAATGTAATTAAAGTAATTAAGTGTATTTACATTTGATAAGTAAATGTAATTGAATTGATAATGTGTAATTACATTTGACAAGTAAATGTAATTAAAGTAATTGAGTGTATTTACATTTGATAAGTAAATGTAATTTAATTGACTAGGTGCAATTACGTTTGATAAGTAAATGTAATTGAATTGATTAGGTGTAATTACATTTGATAAGTAAATGTAATTGAAGTAATTGAGTGCATTTACATTTGATAAGTAAATGTAATTGAATTGATTAGATGTAATTACATTTGATTAGTAAATGTAATTAAAGTGTAAATGTAATTGAAATGATTTGGTATAATTACATTTGATAAGTAAATGTAGTTGAAATGATTAAGTGTAATTACATTTGATAGGTAAATGTAAATGAAATGATTAGGTGTAATTACATTTGATATGCAAATGTAATTGAAATGATTCGGTGTAATTCCATTTGATAAGTAAATGTAATTAAAGTGATTGAGTATAATTACATTTGACAAGTAAATGTAATTGAAATGATTGAGTATAAATACATTTGACAAGTAAATGTAATTGAAGTGACTAAGTGCATTTACATTTGATAAGTAAATGTAATTGAAGGGATTGAATGTATTTACATTTGATAAGTAAATGTAATTGAATTAATTAGGTGTAATTACATTTGATAAGTAAATGTAATTGAAGTTATTAGTTGTAATTAGATTTGTTAAGTAAATGTCATTGAAGTGATTAGATGCAATCACATTCGAGTAAATGTAGTTGAAGAGTATGTGAAATTACGTTTGATATGTAAAAGTAATAAGTGTGAAATTGTGATGAGTAATTGGTGAATAATATGTTGTGTTTGAACTGAATTCGTTAACCAAGGTTGAAACGACGAAGTCAAGGAAATGAGCATGTGATAGGGGTATCATTATACCTGGCCAATATAATAATACTCATTTAACATGAGCATAATCTTGATGGAATCAATTAAAACCATGGTATGAAATTATCTAAGTTGAGATGTATAGTATGTGTTGTGGAATCGACATTTGTGTGGAAATGCATGTAAGACCACATGTGTGTGGCATTGGGGAGAATCCTCATTCGTGTGGAAATGCATGTAAGACCACATGTGTGTGGCATTGGGGTGAATCCACATCCGTGTGGAAATTTCATGTAAGACCGCATGTAGGTGGCATTGGGGTTAATCCATGTACGTGTGGAAAATTCTGTAAGATCACGTGTAAGTGGCATTGGGTGAATCCGCATCCGTGTGGAAATTCATGGAAGACCACATGTTGTGTGCCATTGGGAGAATCCACATACGTGTTGAGGATGGTTGAAACAAATGGGTGGTGACCCGTTAATAAAAACTATATGATGTTTTAAAGGAGTCATATAAAATTTTATGAAAAAAATATGCATTATATGTGTAGTTGATGAATTAAATATTTGGCAATGATATGTAAGTCCACTTTCGTGTGGCACTGATATTGGCATATAAGTCCACATATGTGTGACATTGAGAAGAATCAATATTCGTGTTAAGTTAGGGTATGATTCTCACTCATGAGAATATTGTATGACCAATAACTCTCATTTGTGAGAGGAAATATGTGATATCCTTGATAGTAAGAAGGATGGTAAAATTTATATTGGTGTGACATTTATAATATAATCCACATACGTGTGGAGAAAATACTAAAAACGGGTGAAAAATAAGTGTGTTGAGAAAAGTGGTTAGTTGATATCAGGATAAATGTTCACACTACATGTTTGTATTGGATATTGCGTCATGATTGCATAAATGATTGTTGAATATGTGCAAAATATATGTCATGGACTTTGAGTCCTAAAGAAATGAAATTCAAATAACATTTGTGTTATGAGGGATGCCTTAGGATACTTGATTATCCTTGAATGAAAGTTGTGAAGTAAGTATATTCTAATATACATGATAAATCATTTGAGTATTGACATAAGGAAATGGATATGGGAACTAAATCGTTTTGAACCCAAGACACTAACACATGCACGATCTTGTTGTTTCGAGAAGGTGGTGGGTTGGCGGCTGGGCATATGCCTTACGTATACCATATATATAAACTTTCTTTGATGCAACGAGAAAGTGTCGGTGTATAGACTTGGGCAAAGGACGAGGTTGGGTGAGAAAGTAGATTTTAAACATTTTGGCATGAATGCGTTAAAAAGAATGAAATTTTGTAGTGACAAATTGTCATTGATTTAAGTTGAATGCTTTAAGCATGATATTAAGAGTCTTGACATGCAATGTTAAAGGTTTTGACAAAACTATTATAAATGGCGAGTTGTGACTATAAATATGTCTCTACTTTAATTGATGAGCCTGTCTTGAAAAGGTTGTAAAAATTACATGTTTGTCATTAGTATGATTACTTGACATGGTTGATAGACAGATTTGAAGATAAATTATTGAATGGAAATTTCATGATAGAACTATTGGTTCATGGATGATTCACAAGTGGTGTGAACATTTATGAGTACATATAGATGCCTATGTGTTATGACACTTGATTGTATTGGGGTAGACATGATATGCATATTTGTTGATATTGCAAGTAGTTGAATGTATCCTTTATGATATGAGTTTGTTGGTTTGCAATTAGATTCCAACGTAGATTATGTCTATTGTATGGTTGACTTTGATGGAGAGGATTTGTAAGCATTGTGAACTTATAGCATATTTGTGTGCTAATGATAAAGAGTAAGGAATCATATTGGTACATACGCAATTGGGGGAGTTAGATGTGATAGTTAAAATAATAATAGATTGACTTAAGGAGCCAATTAGATAGTCAAAAAAATGTGTGCATCGGTGGACACTATTCGAAATGTTGTATTGATGACTGAATAATGATATCTTTTTGACAAAGGCTTCATCCGTCCTAGCATCTCGCCATGGGATGCTCCGGTTCTCCTTTTCAAGAAGAAAGATGAAAGCTCAAAGATGCGCATCTACTATAAAGAGTTGAATGAGGTGACCCTGAAGAACTGGCATCCTTTGCCAAGAATTAAAAACCACACAGATCTATTGTAAGGATCCAAGAGGATCCCACTGTGACCTTCCATCAGGTCACCATTAACTCATGGTTAAATATGAAAACATTGATAAGACAACGTTTCGTATCTGTTATGAGCATTATGAATTTTTGTTTTGTCTTTTGGACTAACAAACACCCCAGCTTCATTTATAGATCTAATGAATCGGGCGTGTCAAAAGAGGTTGAATATGTATACAAAGTGTTTATTGACAACATTTGTATATGTTACAAGAGTGAGAATATTACACTTGTCACTTGTGTGAATTTCTAGAAATGCTCTAATGGGACAAATTGTTGCGTTCATGTTTGTTGAGAGGAAGTTGATCAGCTAGAGCTTGTGGAAAAGAAGGTGATCAAGGTGACTAATTCCTAGATTGATCAAATAGGAGCTCATTTAAAAGCGGTTAAAGACCGATCGAAAACGTACGTGGAGAAATGCAGAAGAAGATCGAGTTCTTGGTAGGGAATTTCGTGTTGTTGATTGTTTCTCCGTGGAAAGGAGTAATTCATTTTCGTAGACGTGGGACGTTAAGAGCACGATATATTGGTCCTTTTAGGATCATTGCTCGAATTGGTGAAGTTGTTTATCGTCTAGAGCTGCCGGATGAGTTAAGGGGCATTTTAACATTTTTAATGTGATTCAATTGAGAAAGTGTTCGGCCGGTGAGTTGGCCGATGTGCCAATGGAAGATGTGAAAGTTGTAGACAAATTGGATTATGTGGAGAAATTGGTGGCAATATTAGACCAAAAAGATAAAACGACTTAGAAACAAGTCGTTAAACCAAGTTAAGGTGTAATAGAAGAGTAGACGAGGATCCGACACAACATGGGGGTCGGAATAGGAAATACAAAAAAAAAGTCTATCACTATTTGTTTGATATGTAAACTAGTTTCGGAGACGAAACCTCATTAAGGGGAAGAGAATTTGTAATGACCCAATTCAATTTATTATTAAAATAATTGATATTTGATACAATTTTAAGTTAATTGGTGTTGTTATGGGTTAATTAGTAGGTTAAATGACTAAATACTAAGTAAGTCTTAGTTAAATGTGAACCAGAAAGTTGAGGGGGCTAAAGTGCCAAATGATGAAAGTTGAATTAAAAAGGGGTTATATGGGGAAAGCTTGGTCAAAGAAGTCAAAATCAGATTTTGACTTGGGAGGAGGAGAGGTCGACGACCAAGAAGGAGAAAAAAGAAGGAGTTCGGGTTTTTGACCAAATTCGTCGTCAAATCATGTTCCAAACGTCAATGCAAGCTAGGATATGGATTCTCCTTACAATTTCTCAACTTAAGGTATGTGATTTCATGTGTGGTGATGGAATTTTCGTGGGTTTGCTTGTGGGTGTGGTTAGATGATGATAAAATTCGAATCTTGGGTGTTTGATTGTAGTTTAGCACATGTATTGTGTTTAGTGATGTGATAATCTACTAATCTAACCATTTTATATGAAAACTCATGTAATAACTTAGATATGGGTTTTGGGGATTTCATGGGTTTATGAATTCTTTGACTTTACAAAGTCAATAACGAATGATTATGAATAGGTGTTGAGTGATAGTAAAGGTGCAGTGATTTTGAAGAAAAACCATAAATGAGATTTTCATGGTTAAATTGATTTGAATGGGAATGTTGACATTGTTGAATGTTGATGTTATGGGTGTTATAAAAACTTTGCACGTAAGGTGTTTGAGGAAATGCCTCAAACAACCTTAATTACTCAAATGATTTGAGGTTTTGCTGAACTTGGGGGAAATTTTCTCATAAACTCAACTAAATGATTGAATAGTGGTGAATAACTTAATTTCAAATGTTGAATGCAATTAGAATGTGAATTGGTGAATTATGAGAGTTTGACTATCATAAAGTCAAATATGGTGATAATGGGTCAAGGGCTTGTGTGCTTGCTTCTTGTGTATTATTCCTAGATTAAATGTGTATGTATGATTATATGATCTAGGAAGTGTAAATACAAACCAACGACCCGGTAAGGAGGAGGTTAAACAAAGTGGAGCTAAGGATCAAGGTTAGTAAACCTATCAATGAATAAGCAACCATAAGACTTATTCATGTTTGTTAATGTTTGACTTATTGGATTGCATAATCTGGTGTGTTGTAGTAGTTGTTGTTTGTTATGTTGTGTATGCATTATATAAGTTGGTGTCAATATATGATAGAGGATAATTGACACATAACTTGGGTGATGATCCACACTTGTGTGGAATTGGATGTAAGACCACAAAATTGGTGGCATTCATGGGGATGATCCACATTCGTGTGGAAGAATATGTAAGCCCATACGTATATGGCGAAACGGGGGATGATCCACATGCGTGTGGAAGTAGATGTAGAATCACTATTGAGTGGTATGGGGAAGGATCCACATTCGTGTGGAAGGAAGTGGTTTGGTGGAAATTAAATGGGTAATTTTGACCCGTTAAGAAATAATTGGAAATCAATTGTGATTAAGGATGTTGATAATGATGAAATCATGATATTAGAATTGATTATAAATGTGATATATGGGGTTTGGAACGTATTTTAATACCCTGGAATGTTGAGGAATGGTTTGGGTGCTTAAAACGTTAAAAAGGTGGAAATTTGCTGTAAGGGGCGTACAGTACGCTGCAGAGGGCGTACTGTACGCCGGCCACAGTATGGTACACCTAAAACATTCTGTTGTACGCTGGTGCTCTGGCGTACTGTACGCCGGGGCTGTAGTACCATACGCCGGGCAGTGTAATTTTTCCGGATTTCGATTTCTTTTATAGAATTGATTCCGGAAATCGCTGGGGTTAACTCACTTAGTCCTTTTGGACTAACATTTGATTGTTTGTGGTTGTTTCAGGTCAAAAGTAGGTTCGGCTATGATTTGGAGTGATTAGGAGGTTAAAAGGATCGAACCATGTTTTTGTAAAAACAAAACAAATGGGTTCTAATTTTGATAACTACTATTTTAACGCATAGTAGTGTTTTGTAAGTACTATAAACAAGTCTAGTTTGTCATGTCAGAGCGTTAAATGATTTTGGTAGAATTGTAATGGTATTAAAACAGATGAATCTGGGACCTAAATTTTGTAAATTCTGCAATTATGTTATATGATATGTTTTGAGAATTGGGGTGTCACATGAGATGATGGCAAGATACATGATACACCCTAAATCCTAACAAGGGAATAATCGTAGTGCAATGCAACGGTGGTGGGACGGTGATGATGCGACAACGGTCAAGTCTACGTATGCCCTATATATAAGCTTGTTGCACTAAATCAGGAGGTTGTCAGTGTTAGTACATGGTGGGAAATGTTGAAACCTAAGGATAGGTAGCTAATAATAGATATGACCAACTAGGATACTTTAATATAATATTCGGAAATTACTACTTTGTTATGAGTTTAATGACAGATAGGAGAAAGATATAGTTCCTATATGTAATCCTAACTGTTAAAATGAACTCATTTGACCATAGTTTGTATGACTTACGTTGAAAATGGTAGTAACATGTTCCTAATATACTTCAGAAACATGCCACCGTGCCGTCACAACGGAGATGATACGAACAATGATGATGCTAACGGTAATGCAGACACCAGCATACAAGGGTTAGGAACACTTATTACTGGATTGGTGAATAAACTGACTCAGGCCAATTAGAGTCTCAACCAAAACAGGGGTGGTGCAAACCCACCGGTTTGCACATTTAAGCACTTCAACTCGTGTAATCCGCTGAAATTCATGGGTTCTGAGACAGCCACTGGTCTGCTGCAGTGGTTTGAGAGCATGGAGAACACCTTCATCAATAGTGACTGCCCTGAAAATCTGAAGGTGCGCTATGTCACCAGTGTTTTCCAAAGGAGAGCACTGACTTTGTGAAATGGCGAAAAGCGAGCTAGGGGAGTTGATGCTGCCCTAGCACTGACATGGACAGAGGTCAAGAACTTGATGACCACTGAATTCTGTCCTCGCAGTGAGATGAGGAAGCTTGAGACTGAGTTCTGGGAACTCAAACAGGATAGCGGGGAGAATTTAATTTACAATACTCGCTTTCATGAGTACAGTCTGCTGGTACCTCATCTGGTGACACCGTTGGATAGAGTTATCGAGAAGTACATAGGCGTTCTGCCTATGCAGATTCAAGACACGGTCTACGGAAGAAACCCCAAAACATTGGAGGCTGCAATCCGTCTGTCTGCTACACTAACTGATACTCACGTGAAGGCTGGAACACTCACAAGAAAGGGATCTAAAAAGGTTCATACAAAGTCAGCTGCAAAGAAGGCTTGAACTGAAGTTAAGACTGAACAAGGCAGCTCTTCAAAAAGCAGCAACAAGAAGAGAAAGACCAGGAACTTCGTTGTTACGACTCCTGCTGCTAAGTCTGCGCAGCAATCATCAAACAACACCACTGCCTGGAATTATGTTGGGAATACTCCTCAATGTAATAATATATGTCGATATCATCACACACCTAACATGCCATGTCGCATCTGCAACAATTGTGGCAAGTATGGTCATCTTGCAAAGGTCTGTCGGAGTGCACCGCAAGCACAAAGGATGCAACCTGCTCCGCTTGCACCGCCAGCTCCGCAAGCTCAACCAGTTCAAGCTGTACCCGCTCGCTAGGTACCTGTACAGGCAAGAGCCTGTTACGAGTGTGGTGAAGTGGGTCATTTCAGAAACAAGTGCCCGAAATTGACTGGAAATAATCAAAGGGTGGCGAGAGGCAGAGCTTTTCAACTGAATGCTCCCGTAGCTCAAGCCGTCCAGGATGTGGTCAATGGTACATTTCTAATCAATAACTCTTATGCATCTATCTTATTTGATTATGGTGTTGATAGGAGTTTCGTTTCATATGATTTTGAATGCATGCTTGGTAGAACACGTACAAACTTAGATAAACCGTTTAACGTGGAAGGGGCTGACGGAAACACTATTGATATTGACACTGTTATTATTGGATGTACTGTGAACTTAAGTGATCACGTTTTCCCAATTGATCTTATACCTATGCACCTTGGTAGCTTTGATGTTATCATAGGCATGGATTGGTTAGCCACCCACAAAGCGGAAATCATTTGTCATGAAAAATACATTCGTATTCCCTTACCTTCGGGTGAAACTTTTAGAGTTTTTGGGGAAACTTCTAGTAAAGGTCTTAAGCTGATGTCATGCACTAAAGCACACAAGGACCTTAGGAAGAAGTGTATAGCATTTTTAGCACATGTTGTGGAGAAAAAGGAGAAAGGTAAGAGCATTGAAGACGTTACCGTGATAAGAGATTTTTCTGAAGTATTTCCAGACGACTTGCCGGGTCTTCCACCAGAGCGTCATGTAGAATTTCGGATTTACTTAGTACCTGGTGCGAACCCAGTCGAAAAAGCTTCTTACAGACTTGTGCCTTCGGAGTTGCAAGAATTGACGAGCCAACTACAAGAAGTAACTAATAAGGGATTCATTAGCCCAAGCCATTCACCATGGGGTGCAGTGGTCCTGTTTGTCAAGAAGAAGGACGGTCGTTCCGAATGTGCGTCGACTACCGCGAATTGAACAAGCTTACTATTAAGAATCGATATCCTCTGCCGCGCATCGATGATATTTTCGATCAACTTCAATGCTCGGCATGGTTTTCAAAGATCGATCTTAGGTCTGGGTATCATCAGCTACGTGTGCATGATGATGATATTCCCAAGACGGCTTTCAGAACAAGATATGGCCATTATGAATACTTGGTAATGCCCTTCGGCCTTATCAATGCACCAGCGGTTTTCATGGACCTCATGAACCGTGTTTGTAGGCCATACTTGGATAAATTCGTGATTGTATTCATTCATGATATTCTGATAAACTCCAAGAGCAAAGAAGAACACGAGCAACACCTTAAGTTGGTTTTGGAGATCTTAAGAGATGAACGACTGTATGCCAAATTCTACAAGTGTGAATTCTGGCTTAAGGAAGTTCAATTCTTGGGACACATAGTCAATGAAAAGGGTGTTCACGTGGATCCTGCAAAGATTGATGCGGTGAAGAATTGGAGTACACCAAAGACACCAACGGAGATTCGATCATTTCTTGGACTTGCCGGTTACTATCGGCGGTTTATTTCGAACTTCTCCAGGATTGCTGACCCTCTCATTTCTTTGACTCAAAAGGATAAGCCTTATGAGTGGGGACCAAAGCAAGAAGAGGCATTTCAGACCTTGAAGCAGAAACTATGTGATGCTCCTGTCTTGACATTGCCTGATGGAAATGATGATTTTGTGGTTTTCTGTGATGCATACAACCTAGGTCTCGGTTGTGTTCTTATGCAACGAGGAAAGGTTGTGTCATATGCATCAAGACAGCTGAAAATTCGTGAGAAGAACTACACTACACATGACTTGGAACTTGGTGCAGTTGTGTTTGCTTTGAAGATATGGAGACATTATCTTTATGGCACAAAGTGTGTAGTCTTTACGGACCATAAAAGTATGCAGCATATTCTCAATCAGAAAGAGCTTAATATGAGAAAACGGAGATGGGTTGAACTGTTGAACGATTATGACTGTGAAATTCGCTACCATCCTAGTAAAGGGAATGTAGTAGCAGATGCACTTAGTCTCAAGAGTCATGTTCAAATCCATAGTGTCCGAGTGCACACTAATCTTCGTAATGATGTTCTCATAGCCTGACAACACTCATTAGCTCAAGGTAGCCTAAAAGATGAGATGTCTTGCGGGGCCGAATTACTATTGGCAACTAAGGATGACGGTTTAATGTATTACTTGAATCGGTTGTGGATACCGAACAAGGATGATCTTAGGATGATGATTTTGGATGAAGCTCACAAGTCACGTTACTCAATCCATCCAGGATCTAACAAGATGTATCAAGACCTTAGAGCCTTGTACTGGTGGCCTGGAATGAAGAAGGATATTGCTGAGTATGTGTCCAAGTGCCTTAACTGCGCTAAAGTCAAGGCAGAACACCAGCGACCTTCGGGATTGTTAGTAGAACCGGAAATACCCATGTGGAAGTGGGAGAATATTTCTATGGATTTCATTACCAAACTCCCACGAACTGCAAGTGGTAAGGATAGTATTTGGGTGATAATTGATAGATTAACCAAGTCGGCTCATTTGTTACCGATACGCGAGACGTACCCTGTGCGGAAACTAGCTCGTATCTACGTTGATGAGATCGTTAGCCGGCATGCAATTCCCTTGAGCATAATATCGGATCGTGATGCTCGTTTCACGGCACGATTTTGGGAATCACTTCATGAAGCTTTTGGAACAAGATTGGTTCTTAGTACTGCCTATCATCCTCAAACGGATGGACAGACGGAGCGAACAATTCAGACGATGGAAGATATATTGAGAGCCTGTGTCATTGATTTTGGTGGCAATTGGGATAGCCATTTACCGTTAGTCGAATTCTCGTATAACAACAATTATCACGCGAGCATTGGTATGGGGCCATTTGAAGCTCTTTATGGTAGAAAATGCCGGTCACCTATTTGCTGGACTGAGATCGGTGAATCGCAGATCACTGGTCCTAAGATTATTCAAGAAACGACTGACAAGATCAGCCAAATCCATGACAATATGTTCGCTGCACGCAGTCGACACAAAAGCTATGCGGATAAACGACGAAAACCTTTAGAGTTTGAAGTTGACGATATGGTATTACTCAAAGTATCGCCCTGGAAGGGAGTAGTACGATTCGGGAAGAAGGGTAAACTTGCTCTACGATATGTTGGCCCTTTTAAGATTCTTGAACGGATCGGAAGGTCGCCTACAAGTTGAAACTTCCTCCTGAACTTAGCAATGTACACCCGACGTTTCACGTGTCCAATTTAAGAAAATGCTTAGCTGATCAGGATCTTCAGGTACCACTCGATGACATTCGCGTCGATGATACCATGCACTTTATTGAAAAACCAGTCGAGATAATGGACCATGAGGTTAAAAAGCTCAAACGTAGTAGAATTTCAATTGTCAAAGTACAATGGGAGTCGAAGCGTGGTCCAGAATTCACCTGGGAACGGGAAGATCAGATGAAGCTTAAGCATGCCCTATACATATGCATATTTCGGTATATCATGGATGTGTCAGTGATATGGTTCAGTGGGTTTTGGATTGGGATTTATAATATTAAAGTTAATAAAATAATGAAAGCTTTATTTGAAATAATTACGCGATGGTGAGGTTACGAATATAATTTAAACGCGAATGTTATTTCAGTAATATTAACTTAATAATGTATTCGCGTGGGTAACGATTCACATGAATATAATTATTAAGAATAATATACTGAAACGATATTCCATAAATCGTAAATCGAAACCAAATATGATACGAGCGTTGGATTCGGAAAGGTGACGATCTTTACGAATACATACGTGAGTAACGCGTTTTGACGAGATAAGAAAATAATATCTAACGATATTAATTTAAGAAAAAGAAATTAAAAACATTTATTAGGAATTATAACCTAAGACAGATTGAACGAAACATTTTATTTAAATAAAAATTTAACGAAAACTGAAACGGAATACAAGATAATCTTATTAAAAAGATTTTATTTAAACGTATTTCAATTAGTTCAAACGTTTTATATTTTAAAAAAATATTTTACGAGAAAACCAAGCATATTATAATTTTATGGTGATAAAAACGAGATCGAGCACGCGGGGGACGATACGCGATATAAGGAAGAAGACTTCTTTCTTCTTCCCCTTTCTCACACATCTTTCTCTCTAAACCCTAATCCCGTCACCCCTTTTCTGTCTAACTTCTCACTAGGCTTTCTCACTCAAATCTCAACGATTTTGGTTGTTTTTTGTTCCTAAACGTTTGTATTATCAAGGATATCGTAAACCCACGAAGATTTCAAGCTAAAGGTCGAGATTTGAAGGTGGATCGAGCGTCTACTTTTCGGTTTTCTCTCTAAGTAACAACCGGGTTAGTTCTCACACTTTAAACAAATTTTACACTTTAAAAACCTTGAAAACAACCTACTTGAAAGGGGTATAGTTGATGGGATAGATCGTAACAGGTTAAGCAACTTGAAGATGGTGATGATGAGCAGCTGCAGTGACTGGTTTGGGAAGGGGGTCGAAGGGCCGAACCTGGGCTATCCTAGGATCCAGATCTGGCCGAACCTTCCTCAGTCACGAACCACCTAGCTGCCAAACCTTGGGGATGGCGAACCTTGCATGGACGAACCCGTGCATGGCCAACTCTCTCCCATCCGAACCCAGGGCTCATCATGCGAACCCTTTTTGATCTGCGAACCATGGGAAACAGACTAACCAACTGATGGCCACGAACCCTAGTGGACCTGGCCGAACCTACTCTCTTTGGGCGACCCTTCTGGTCATGAACCTCTCTTGGATTATCGAACCCTACAAGGTGGCGAACCTACTGTCTTGGCAAACCTCCTGGGCAGCGAACCTTCCTCTGGACGAACCCAGAACTGAGCCAAACCTGATTGCAGCAGCTTTTGAGAGCCGCGTCATGCATCCAACCAACCTCTCATTTAACAAAACCCTAAGCTACTTAACTATCTCCATGTTGCGAACCCTTAGTCTATAACCTTCACTGTTGGCCGAATCTTGGGCCTATGTGTATGGCCAAACCTGTGGTCGAACGAACCTAAAGGTTTAGGATAGGATAGCAGCGAACCTAGGGGGCTGTGGTTTAGGATAATGGTGTATAACAGGGTATGCATGAATGGTTAGGAGTTACCACCTTTTCTTGATAAACATAGGATGCAAGTGAGAGGATTTTATGCATTGAATATTTTTAAATGAATAAGAAACTATGACATGTGAAACCTAATATAAATTTAACTAACTTAAGTAAGGTGGTCAATCCAATTGAACATGCATGCATGCAAGTATGAATGTATGTATATGTATATAAGGTTTATCACCTTTACAAGATGTACAACATTTATATTTCTCTTAAAACCATTATAAACGGATTGATTAAATTAATTAAGGCAAAACCGATCTTTTATGATAAGGGTAAGAAACTTTAATGAGTTCATCCTAACTTAGGTAATAAACATAAGGAAATCACACCCCAATGGTTAACGGGCAAACGAATATGAGAAACTAAATTTTGATCAGACATATATGTACTTATGAATATGAAACACGCGATAAATACAGGTTGTTGAATTGTCCTTGATTTCACGTACGTGAGCGCGCATATTTCAAAATATTGAACTTGAGGAAATTCAAGTGAGTTCTCATAGCCTCCTTTTTAAACTATTTTGTTTTCAAACTCGGAGGTGGAACATGTATACCAGATTTACATATTATTTTGATAGCACATTGATGTCACCTGTTTATCATTATAATATTCATATTATTGGATTATCTCAATTCCATGAGTCCTTAGGTTGACTACGGTCATACGCAATGATTGCATGTATTGTCACGTGGGTTACCACAACTCCATGAGTCGTTGTTTTTTACTTCGGTCATCAGCAATGATTGCATGTATTGTCACTTGGATTATCACAGCTCCATGGGTCGTTGCTATTGACTTTGGTCATCCGCAATGATTGCATGTATTGTCAAGTGGTTTGCCACAACTCCATGAGTCATTGTCTTTGACTTCGGTTAATCGCAATGATTGCATGTACTGTCACTTATACTAATTGAGAATATTGATGATTGAGATTGGTTGAATGCATATGTTATTGATTATCTATAATTATTTGAATTATGTGACTGTATGTTTGTGATTATGTGTTGGGTTATGTGTTGGATTATCTCGCAGGTGCCATGTGGATTTTCATAGAAAAACCATTAACTCTCTTAAACATTTGTAAACATTTTGAAATATAAAACTTATGATTACTCATCAACTACTTCGTAGTTGACACTTGATTTTCAACATGTTTCAGGGAACGAGGAGAAGTAAGTAGGGCAGGATAGCTATACATCTTTTGGGATATCATCACTTAGGTTCTTGGACTTAGCTAAAATAATCGAAATTCTGGAGACTAGAGTTTAGTTAGTTTAGCTAAATCTTTTGTGTATTTGATGTATCTAATTCAAGATGAACATGATTTTTGATGTAATTAATTTGGTTGATTATTTGATATGTGATGATTTAATTAGATGCCCACGAGCTTATGAACAATCTACACATCCCTCGTGGCATCCCGACATTTCCGCCATCGGTCGGGGTGTTACAAATTGACACAAAATTAAATGTGGCTGACATGTTCACAAAACCAGTGAGCATTTCAACCTTCAATGTGCTTGTGAATTTGCTAAAAATGATTGTGTTTGAGGACTGAGTTTGTAAAGTGATAGATATCAATTTTGTTCGGAGTTTTATTCTTATTTTTTTTAACAAATTTCTTTTAAATATTTTTTTTCATGTTATGATTAAATTTAGGGGGAGAAATATGCAAAAGAAATTTAGCCTAAACATGTGCTGTTTTGGGAAATGATATAAACTTCCGTGATACAGGGCCAGTTTAAAAAATTCCTAAAAAATGCTATGTCTAAATGAACTATAATTGAAATGATATGCCGGTAGGCTCAATTGATTGAACTATTTGATATATTTTGTGCTAAATTAAAGAAATTGTGTGTTACGTTGTCGAAATATCACTACTTAGAAGAGTGCATTACCTATTTGACTGTCTTAGATATCTTATGACACGTTTGATATGCACGAGATTCTAAAAATATGTCGAAAATCGAACGCTTTCTCTGAAAGGACTTTATGTCTGTACATAATAACCTGCAGTGCTCATGGATGTCTTCTCTCTGTTCTGCTTCTGCAGAGACCTAAGAAGTTACATGCATACATGGGTATATGCTGCGAATCTGGACCTGCTCACACCAATAAAAGATGCCTTAGAGCACAATCATGCAAAAAGTATGTTAAAAGAAACCCTCAAGGGTCCAAAACCTAAGACCCAATATATATTAAGCATTGTATATTAACACCTATGATCCATTATTGCTCTCCCTCTCTCTAAAATCTCAGACATTTAATCAGAATTGGATGCAAATTGAATTTGAAGTAGGAGTTCTTTGGCTTGATAGAGTGCACCATAGGTGTCTAGGTGTCACACCCCGAGCCGGCGGGCCGGATCGTGTGTCCCGTCGGGCGGAAGGTTCCCGGGGCGCGATATCGGGAGTGATAATCGTGATGATCAAATTGTTTACATAGCATCAATGTTAAGAATAACTAAAGCACAATGACATTAAACAAGAATTTACAAAGTTAAATTACAATTGTTAACGTTTGATAATTTAACAAAGTAAATCTAACCATGAATCATAAGTCTACTGTCTTGTAACCATACAAGATATCAAAAGTGATTCACAGTAGTCAACAAAATATGTGCTTCCCAAAAACTACTATGTCCTTTAACTGGCATCCTAGCATGCATTCCTGAAACCTTAGCTTAATCCTGTACATCACCTGAGAAAGCATGAAAGGAAACAAAGTCAACACAATGGTTGGTGAGTTCATATAGTTTAGTTGTTGAAAAATAGTTTTTTCACAAATCCATATTTAGATAACAACCTTAACCTCATTAACATCACATGTATCATCCAACTCGGTATGCTTATGTATAGGGCATACGAAAGGGTCGAGCCTACAACCCGCCCAAACGTCATCCCACCACACACTAAGCCACATAGGACATTGTTGTTAATGATAGTTAAGCATTTTACCTACCATTCAATTCCATTTCAAAAGAATAGCCTACTACAAATCTTTTAGGTAGCAACCTTAACCTCATTAACATCACCTGTATCATCCAACTCGGTATGCGTATGTATAGGGCATACGAAAGGGTCGAGCCTACAACCTGCCCATACGCCATCCCACTACATACTAAGCCACATAGGACATTGTTGTTAACGATAGTTGAGCATTTTACCTATCATCTAGTTTCATTCCCAGTCTAGCCTCAAACATTTCGTTTAGAAGTCTAAAAGCATGTGTACATCACCTGTATCCTTCAACTCGGTATGCTTATGTATAGGGCATACGAAAGGGTCGAGCCTACAACCCTCCCAGACGCCATCCCACCACATACTAAGCCACATAGGACATTGTTGTTAATGATAATTAAGCGTCTTACCTACCACCCACTTTCATTTTAGAGTTTGATTTTCTACAAACTGAAACATCACTGATTTCTTGAGTTCACCATGTATTCATGATTACCCATAACACTTGTAGAAAATATAACATTAAATGTTTAATTAACTCAACAATTAACCGTTTATTTACAACTAAGACATGATGTTTGGGTCTTATTTGACTCAATCAATTGGACTTAGTTGATGGTGTTGTCCAAGTTCTACCCTCTCACACGTGGCCCATATCAGGCATGACCCAAAAGAGTCTACCTGTATGCGTCGGGACTTTCATGATGCCTATATCAGCTTGACCCTTTGTCCTACGGTACATGTCGGGACTTTAAGGATATCCTTTGATTCTTGATCCTCTTTGTTAAAAACATAATTTATTTAAGAAGAATATGATTTACACATGATGGGCTTGAGTTACCCCATTGGATTAATCCTGGGCCCATTACTAGCTTTTGATTGTCCATATGATTCTTTGATCAATTATTTGTATAACCCACCCTAGATAGTTCATATAACTATCTAGTGTAGTTATATGTTCTTATGAGTTGTCTAAGTGTTAGTGTTAGTTGTAAAACTAACACTTCATCCTTAGACTGTGATTTCGATTCTCAATGGATTCCCCTGTATATTGAACCCAATTCATGTTCACCCTTTCTTCTTAAACTAATATAAAGTTTTCGATTATTTCTTGTTATTGAATCCCATCCATTCAATTGTTAGTATAGCCTACGTTAAGTCCTTGTCTTTTAAAACCCTAATTTATAGCTTCATTAGTTGGTTCCATACACTTAGACTGTACCCATATGAAACACCCCATGACTAAATCCATCCCCTTGAAATCATTAGTGTTATTCACTTTAGATCCTTACTTGACACCCCAAAATGCCACTCCACATGCATCCATGTACCCCATCCACGCATTTCATGCATGCACACACCCTCGTCATGTGTGTTATCATGAGCCGAGTTAATTTAACAGATCAAATGGACCTATGGGGCGATTGAGTGACCTGGTGGGCAGAAAGAATAAGGGTTGGGCCGAAGGTGGCCTCGGCCGAAAGAGCTGGGCCGATTGAGCCTCTGGCTGAAGGAGCTGGCCGTACGAGCCTCTTGGCCGCATGAAGCATGAGCCAAATGACCCTTTGCCAAAGGAGGTATGGCTGACCGAATGCAGGGTTTTAGCGAATGGGGTTGGGGTCGAATGTGGCTTGGTTCGGGTGAGATTTGGCCGAAGGAGTTAAAACCAAATCAGTTGGGCAGCTTGTGGGAGGCCGAACGAATGGAGCTGGTTGGCCGAAGGGGGAAAGTCATGGTCCTTCCGGCCGAATGTGAGCTGGGCAAAAGTCCCATTGGGGTCTTCGAATTCCCCAAGAACAACAGCCCCATTTTCGATCAAATGGCTAGCCCATGGTGTTCTACCAACTCCTAATTTCTTCTAGGTGTGTATGGTAGTGATTTCCTAAGGATTTTCAGATAGAGAACCGGTTTTCAACAGTTCCGAATGAATGGGTTAGAAAACCCTAGCTTTTCGAAACTTGGGGCTTAGATTACCTCAGATTTGGTTGATTGTACCCCCGATTTGTTGTACTTTCATGTAGACGACGATGAGAGCTTCGTTTAGACACCAAGAACACGAGATTTCGTCAAGAAACGAGTGAGATCTAGAGGTTTGAAGTTTGAATTTCTAAAGAGAGAGAGAGAGTGACGGGTTTTTGGTTTTAGAGAGACAGAGAGTGAAGAGATTAAATGAGGAACATAACTCATTCCGGGTATTTATATCTCGAGTGAGTTCGGGTTCGTTTCGGTTGCTCGGTTTCATGTAGAACGTCGGTTTCGTTTCGTTTTTCGTAACGAAGCGTTACGGTTTTAAAAAAAAGTTTCTAAATTTATTTTAGGTGGTAATTCCTAGTAAATTAACTAAATATCTTTCATTTATTTAATTTTTTTGAAAATTATTCAAATTACAGTTTAAATCGAATCGTACAGTTGTCGCGCGTATTCGTTCGAATCGTCACCCGTACGAATACGACGATAACTATACTTTCCAATATGGTTTTCTAATTATCGGATATAATTCTGAACGTTAAACTTTCAAATGGATTCGTACAGATCGACACATATACGAATAATCCGTCGATTTAGCATTCACGTAACGACATCCGTTGTTGTTTTGTTCTGTAAAGCCTCACATACGATTATACGTAATAAAACTCTAGCAATTAATCAAATGATGGTTCTCTATTGTCAGATAATTATCTGACTGATGAACCATATTTTCTGAGTTTCGTTTCCGACATGATTCTGAAACTGTGCTATGATACATGAAACGTTAATGATATATGAACAACTGAAATGTGTACCTGATTTACTGTTCATGTTCCTGTTGAGATCACTGTTCCGGTAACGGTTCTGGCACTGATGTTACACTAGGATTTAGTGTGATCTACTCGTAACACAATTAAGGTACCAAAACATGATAAAAATGCACAAATAGATACGCGAAGAAAAGTTTTAAGACTAGGTTTAGATGGATAATATACCGGCAATCATGATATTCAGTTTTTATGGGTTAGCATTAAAATGGATATTTATTCAACTGACTCGATAACAATTTGATCCCATAAATAAAATAACTCAGCTTAAACATCTTAGGTTTGTGGATCGAATTTGGTCTGGTTGATAGAAAAAGTGGTGGCCCATAATATTGGCGGTAAAAGGAAAAAGGGTTAAAATTTAAACCGGCTTAAATTAAATCTTTAATCCCTCACTTTCCCTCCTAAGTCATTCTCGAACACTGAAAATCTGATTTCAAGGATCTCAAACTAATTTTTTTTCTTAAACCACAGTGATCGTTCTCGAAACAAGACAACATGTATTCACTATTCATCATTTTGGTCATTTGTGTTTTTGAAGGTTTTCTTCTTTGCAGGTGTATTCATTTTCGTTTCGAGAAAATGGAAAATCTCTAGTTCGAGAGTCGGATTGATGACTACATTTGTTCTTTATAAAATGCGATGTTAATGTAGTATTAACATATGTTATTAATCAGCCCAGTTCTGAACTGATGTGGTGGACTGTTTGATTTCATCGGGTTTAAGGTTTTAGGGTTTTTGTTAAGGGAATGAAGGGTTCTCGAATCTGAATTCTAGAAAAGTACAAGACACTCGAGAACAGGATTATGAATTAAATCTCGGATTCGAAAAAGGAAACTAAGACTCAAGAATGGAAGTTGAACTCGAGAACACAAACTGAACTCGAGAATGAATTAGTGAATGCCAAAATAGACTCAAGAACATAAATTGAATTCGAGAATGAACTCGAGAGCGCTAAAATGAACTAAAGAATTCTAAATTGATTTCGAGAAGGATATTGAGCACTCGAGAATAGCAACTAAAATTATTCAAACTCGAATTCCTTTGATTCTCATTCTCGAAGTTGAAATTAAATTTCAACATAACCTTGAAAGTTAAAGATTTGTTTGCTTTTTTTCAAAAGAAGTGTGAGTAACTTGACTCGTATACGTGTTTTTGAAAAAAATTTTAGATTAAATGGCTCAACAACTGTAGATACTATGGAAGGATAGTCATCATTTAGCATTGTTGATATCTCCTCCACCAGAAAGTCAGAAGCAATTTGCATATGCAATTACCACCTGCAAAATTTCTTAATCCAGTTATTCATGGGAACGTTGTTGAAGCATTCTAGCTGTCTGCCAAGATAAACAAAGAAGGAAATGGTATTACTGCACGAGTTCAACATACAAAAATTGTGATCTCAGAGTCTGTTGTAATAACTGTGAAAAATCCCCTAAACTTAAACATACAATTATAAATTAGATACTTAGGCCCATTAAAGCCCAATAAAGAAATGTAGGCCCACTTAGACCCATTAAAGATTTTACCTAAAACAAAGTTGAAATAACTATTCTTAAACTCGAATAAAGTTTATAAATCTAATTTGGTGGAAGATAACAAATATGTGACAACACCACCATCTGAACTATAACAAATATACAAAATAAATAGCTATAATAATGTGATGATTAATGTAGTTATTAATAAATCAACAGCATATCCCATCCATATGGATTTAGATGAGGTGTGCAAACGAATGTGTTAGAAAACTGTATTTAACATGAGAAAACCTATATTAACAGATTAAACGTACTGACTCATAAACTAAGGCGAAAAACATTGATAAATACCTATTTAAAAATATTAACGATATTAAAAATATAAGAATCTTATTCGGAGCGAGAAAATGATTAAACCAGTCAAAATGTCGTATACGCGATATTAACGTATTTCAACATAATTAATTAAACAAATCAATTATAATGAACAAGATAAGCATTCTAATAATATTTTTAAGTATTTTGCGAAAGTTAGGATGTGTCGGGCTAGGAATATTAAACACAAACGTATTACGATCGCGGTACCTGTACAATACGCGTTCTGAACCCTAGATAAAACCCTAAGTATAAAACCAACACCCTCCTTGTGAGAAAACAGGGGGAGAAGGCAGTGGCAGCAAGGTTTTTTTTACCCATATGAACTGCAGCCAAGGGCTGTGGTTGAGTTTGAACTGGTTGCCGGGCTATCAGATCGTAGAACGTGCACCGAAAAGGCCGCATGCAGAGGTGGTAGCGGCTAAGAGTTCCTCCTACGGCCCTGTGACGATGGTTCTAGCACCGGAACAAGGCTGTTCCAGCGGTTCTTCACCCTCTAGTCGAAAACACATGGTAAGGACGGCTGTATAACCTCCGATTCACACATGCATGTCAATACTTTGAAGGTTCTTGTTATTATATGTGCATTTATGGACGTTCTTGTGAAGGTGGTGGCTAGAGGAGGTGATAGAGAGGATTACCAACGGATGGATAATGGGTGACGGTGGCCAGAGACTAAGTTGTGCATGATAGTGGTGGTCTCGACTCACTGACGGCTCTACAACAAAGATGGGGTATGTGCTAGGTCTAGGAGCATGGATTACAACAACACATCGGGTAAGAATCGACTCTACCAGATTAGATGTACACATGCATGTTGAATTTTTGATAGATTTGTGGTTCTCATGGTAGTTTTTGGGTGGCCCTCTCGCTATAACGCTTCCCAGCAAGGCAGCTGGCGGCGGTGGAGCAGCCACCATGTCAACGGTGGTGGTAGGAGATAGAGGTGACCGAGATTAGGGTTTTGGAGATGTTTTGATGCCTCGGTCAACGAAAGTCATCACGAGTTAGGACGGTCAAACCCGGTCAGCCATTGTCAACGACAAGAATTGATTAATCGATTGTATTAGTTTTATAAAAACAAGTTTAGAAACATGATCGGGTTAAGAAACAAACAATCGGTTAAGTTAAACTGGTTTTATATATGTGAGACGAACGAATAAGAAGGTAAAATCACGCACTATAAATTATTATATGCGATTTATATAAACTTGGTTGAGCTCGTGGTTGACTTAGTTAAAATATACATAATTTATACGTTTAAAAGTATTGGTTAAAAACCATAAAACGGGTGTGATTTCGTAAAGAAATTCGGAGAGGCTTTCGTAAGTAAAAACAACTATAAAACCCTAAATCTTAACATACAAAAAATTCTATTTAAAACATAACAAATTATATTGTGTTAACATAAACACACACACACACACACATATATACATATATATATAAATGATAAACAAGTGTTTAAATTAGCTATTACAAATTTAAAAAATATAATACGGATACTTCTTGAATTTGTTACATTGAGTATAAAATAACTTAGAAACTTAAATTAAATAAAATTTTATAAATGGAGAACTCAATAAATGTGTATGTTACATATACTATTTCATGTAGGTATTAAATCATACTATATATACACATCTATAGAATAATATACAATAATAGTTTATGTATGATTATATGTTTATAGATATGATAAATTCAACATGTTAATAATTGATTTTATACATATGGGTAAACAAAATGTAAATTAGGTTAGATTTCATAAGATGAATGTGCAATACCCACACTATATATAATATGTTAGTATTAAACAATTTGGGATTTAACAAGGTGTTTGACTCAATATTAATATGAATTTGTACAAGATATCAATCTTGTGCTAATTCTCAAATTTATCATGAATTTGTTTATTTTTATACCAAGACTGTTTACTCTTAAAAGTATTTTTACTACTACTGCTGCTGCTGCTCCTCCTCCTGCTACTGCTCCTGCTGCTCCTGCTGCTGCTCCTGCTCCTGCTCCTGCTGCTCCTACTACTGCTACTGCTACTGCTACCAGCACCAACATTTTCATTTCCTTTCTTTTAAGACTACTAAAGGTCTTATTAAATATTATCTAACATTTTAAGCATATGCAAATCATAATCATTTTGTCATTTTATGTATTGTTTATAAATATTTAGAATTATTAAAAACATTAATATTAACATAACATATGATACTACCTTATTCATATATATTTTACGAATAATTAACATATTGAAAATAAGTATGTTGTTAATATTGCCAGTAAAATTAGTATTATTCTTTTTATTATTATTATTATTTATTACCTTTAATAATAGTATTATCTAAGAATGTTTACTTACCTTTAAACATAGAAATTAAATTATGTACGTTTTAAACATTCTTTTATTCAATATTTATAACAATTATCATAGTTAGTATATACAATGACTACAACATGTAAAATATCGTAGATACTAATGTTAATTGCAACTATTTTGTAATATATGAAATACCTATCAATTATCTCTAATATTAATAAGTTAGATGTATACATTATAGTAATTATCTTATTGTCTTATAATACCTTATGCATTACATAAATTTATATTATTAGTAAAGCACCATGACAAGTAATATACTTAAACAACTTGGATATTGATTGTCTCTAGGGTGAGTTAACGTTAAAACTTAAAACTGTTAGTCACAATACAAACTAATTATTTTAAATACCACAAACATATACATAAGTAATATATGAAGTAGCATACTAGTAGTTATATTAAATATAAATTAATATTAACATTGCACATACATTTATACGTACAAATGTATATTGTAAGAATTCACTAAGTTTGTAATAGGAACCTTGGATTAATAAACCCTAAAACGAGTTAACACCAAAGAGCTCAACCACAATCAACAATCATAATGTAAGAAATCTACAACATACACATGTATAGATGATTACAAATAGGCACTTGCTTTGATGATAACTTTGGGAACATAGCAAAGCATACATAGTGGCACAATGACATATTTGTACAGGAACAAAATGAAGCCATTGCAGCAACCAGGTGAGTTAATGTGATCCCTTTTCTTTTTACTGTTTTGGGATACTGAAAGAAACTCCAAACTGTTTATAAAATTTATACTTATGTGATAATGAACATCCGTTCAAAATTAATTGCTTCCCCTAGACATGAAACTTCATATACAATCATTAACTCCGAAGGAGAGCCAATGGGTATATGAGTAGTACTACTTGGGGAATCCCCCATGCATAGTGGCCCGAAAGGGTGGCCTTATAAAAATAGGGTTGAAACCCCACTGAGGTTAATGTCAACCGTTGTGGCATATATTCACCATGACACATTTAAACCGAGGACAAGAACGGGTCTTGGAATGGGAAGTAGATTAGGGTGACCATGTCACGGGCTAACATCATATGAGGCAGATGCCTGGGCATGGCACAGGGTTGGTTGTATTGGTTTGAATTATCACATGCTATTTATTATGGTGTCAATAAACTAAAACTCGTGAGCTCACCAACTTTATAGTTGACGTATTTTAACATGTCTTTAAGGTAAATAGAAACAGGTATGGCTCGGATACATGGTTGCTTGAACAAGAATAGTCGATATAAAACTGAAGAACTTGGGTTAAAGACTAATAAAGTGGTGCTGATGCCTGGATGAACCCAATAAATCTAGACAATCTCCTATTAGTTAAATCATATATTTAGATTTTTTGTATACAAATTAGATACTTAGAATAAACCTTTGGTTGAATTGTAAAATATTTATTTTGTCTTCTGCTACTTTGTGTTTTGAATCAATCGTTAGTCAAGCTCCCTGGTTGGGTTGTGACACTGTGATCAAAGAAGTTATGGCTTTCACTGACAAATCCACTGATCCAGCATCTCTAGATAAAGGGGTGATTGAAGGAGTTCTATCAGAAAAGGGTTATGAAGGCGTATATCCGATGCTAACAAATTACTGATCCCTTATTGGTGATATATAGCTCATTTCTTCATGGTGTGCATGAGCGGAAATAAGAGGGAACTTTCGACATGCTGAGCAAAGAGTAAACATCAGCTTTTGTAGCTCTAGCCATTAACTGGGGATTTAACTTCTCTAAGTTTATTCTGAATGAAATGAAGGGCAATTTGAAGGGGAGCAGATCAGTAAGGTTCATGATGTATCCCAGATTTCTGTAAACGATCTTTGATGAGAGATTTCCTAATTTGCAAAGAGGAGTGGTGACTAGAAATTTGAAGCTGTTAAGTTAATCGACATTCCCCTTGATGATGCAGAATCAAGGTGGTAAGTACAAGTTTGAAGGATTGCACCCATTGAAGAAGTTTGGACAGTTTGCTGAAACACAAAGTGTGAATGTTGGTGAAGCAGCTGAAATTCCAAATGCAGTGATTGAGGAAGAACATGATAGAGTTCAGATGAAGATGTTTGTGTGGTACAGCCACCAGAGTACGAAGCTGTTGTGACTGGGTATGAACCCGACGTGGATTTTATTTTTGAGACGGAGACTGTGCTAGTTGAAAGTGACTCTCCCGAGCAAAAGAACATGCTCACTGCTGAAAACCTGGTGGCATTTCTTGAGCATGGTAAAGGAGTGTTGGAAATCCTCCTCCTGTATCCTCTTTTACTAATCCAGAGACACCACTTTATACTGTTACTGATCTAATTAAAAGAAAGAGAATAATAAGGGAACCAAGGCCAGGGATTGTTGCGAGTAAACCAGAAACTGAAATCACTTAAGTAACACAGGTGCCGACCATCACATTTGAACCAACAGAACCAGTGCCACGATTTACAGAGTCAACAGCGGGACCTTCTTCACACGCTAAGGATGTTGATTATGATTCATTTCTGGTTGGAGAAACGTGAACAAGAGCAGATAAAGGAGAGAATGTATTACCTGATGATGAGCCAATTGATGTGGTAAAGCTTCAGAGCAGAGTGTTCGTGTAGATTTGGTGAAATCTGATCAGGATCGATCTAGAAGCTCTATGAACTATCAAGCACGTGCGGAATCCATGTTTGATATAAAATGAATCAAAGAACAACAAGTAAATTCATAAACAATCTTCTTCTATTAATCAACAAATGATTACAACTTTTTCTCACACAGAGAATCACACTCAGGTTTTCTGAAATTCTGTCAAAGTTCTGTCCAAGTTTTGCAGAAGTCAGACAAACTTTCTATTTATACAACCTACTGTCAGCCGAACCTATCTATAGCCGAACCTCTAGGTTCGCTGGCCGAACCCTTAGGTTCGCCGAACCTTCCTAAGGTTATAGGTTCGCCGAACCTATCAGAGTAATAGGTTAGCCGACCCTGCCTAGGTTCGTGGGCCAGACGAACCTAAGACAAACATTTAGCCGAACCTATACAAACTTTATATAAATTACAATTTTGAATAGCAAACTATTACATATATGCACTAACAAACTCCCCCTTAATATTTGCTATCAAAAATCTTCAGTCTTTATCTTCAGCTTTGTCTTCATCTTTGTCTTTCACTCCACCTGATTCACCAACATCGTCACCAACTACATTATCCACCGCTCGTATTACAACTGAACGAGGAATCTTTGCTGATCTTTCAGCTTCCAACTTATCATCTCTCTCATCCCTTTCTTTCTGAACCTTCATCAATTCACCATATAGGTAATTCACATATTCCCAATTGCATCTAGAATGTATACCTAAAGTGTAACACATTCGAGCAATGGTTTGATACTGAATTGCCATGTCTTTGTAGCTTATCCCAACATCATGATAACCATCATCTGCATAGATCTCAGCCATATTAAGTAAATCAATGTCGGCCTTTGAACAGTTGACAATCCACATAGGATCTAACATCCTAATCACTCTCCATTTGTCTTCTTGTTTCAACAGTATAACTGCTTCAGCTGTCTGTTCATCATAGAACCAAAATTTGAAATAAGGATTCCAATTATGTTCCATCATCCTCAATCTTGGTCTCTTGAATACTGTTGGCTTGGCATATCCATGAATCCTGTCTCTAACTTGAGGAGATAACAAACTCCATCCAGTCCTAGCTTCCTTCTTCAACAACTTCTCAAAAGTTTCATTATGATTTGTCTGGATAGGTTTAATCATCTTCATTCTTGACAATGTCATGCACTCAAAGGATGGTAAACTCATCAGATCTAAAGCTTTACCGAAATATTGACAGCCATCTATTCTCTTCACCACATAGCAACCTTTATTAGCTAGACTTCCTAGAATATTGTGAATGTAACCATAACTAACAATTCTTCCAATCATCTTAGACTTGGATCCAAGCTTAAAACTTTTAAATTGTTTAGTTTGGTTGTCTTGAACTTTGTCGTCTATCACTTCAATCATCTTCTTGAAAATATACAAATGATCAAAAATGTATTTCATCTCCTCTTGATGTTCTTTCCAGAAATCCATATTTGTCTTTTCTTTAACTTGAGACAATGTTGTCCTTGAAACACCACCAAGTTCAAAAATCTTCTTTAAAGTGTTCATGTTGTACAAATGTTCATCAATTAAATTATCCTTCTCAAAATCAGATAAATTCAAATCATCGTCTTGTTCAAAATAAAACATTTGTTCAGCATCAATCTCAAACAAATCATTAAAAAGTTTTGTAGAATAACCTCCAGCAATCTCCCCTTCTTCTAAATCTAGCCGGTAAAAATCCACGATTTATACCTAAAAATGATCACCAATCAAATACGAATCAAATGATGTCAATGAAAAAGATTCGGAGGTCCAGAATCAAAAATCGAAAAATCGAGTCTTGCAGGTTCGGGGCTGTGAACAGAATGAAAGTGACGAACCTCACTCACAAACTTGGTTTATATATGAACGAACCTATTGACTCAACCTTTCAGGCGAACCTCACAGGCAAACCTCTCCCCTAAAAACTCAGCCTCACAGGTTGAAGTAGCAACATATGTCTACTTTTTGCACTGCCAAAAGACTAACCTCTCCCCTTAAAACTATGCACCTCCAGTAGTGCACTTAGCATTAGTCTTGCATCCTCCATAGTCAGAATCACTATAGGCATTGAAGGAAAAGTTATCATCCTTAGAATACCACAGACCGGTGTCTGGTGTACCCTTCAGATAACGAAGAATCCTCTTAACTGCTATCATATGTGACACCTTAGGTTTAGATTGATAGCGAGCACATATACTTGTAGCAAATTCAATATCTGGCCTAGAGGCAGGCAAGTACATCAAGCTTCCGATCATTCCACGATATAAAGTAGCATCTATTAACTCCCCCTTAATATCAGGCTCAATCCCGTGATTGGGCTGAATAGGCGTGGAAATGGGTTTACAATCAAGCATGCTAAACCATTTTAGCACATCTTGAATGTATTTTGTTTGATGAATGAAGATTCCATCATCAGTCTGATCAATTTGTAAACCCAAGAAAAACTTGATGTCTAACATGGCAATCATTTCGAACATCTCAATCATAACCTCCTTAAATTCCAAACACAGTTGTTCATCGGTAGATCCAAAGATGATGTCCTCTACATAGATCTGAACAAGGATAACATTCTTGCCCTTTTCCCGATAAAACAGTGTTTTGTCAATCTGACCCCTATTGAACCCGTGTTCAATAAGGTGAGTCGAAAGTGTCTCATACCAGGCACGAGGAGCCTGATGTAGACCGTACATTGCTTTGTCGAGGATATAAACCTGATCCTGGTGGATAGGATCCTCAAAGCCGGGTGGCTGACAAACGTACACTGTTTCCTTCAAAGACCCATAGAGGAATGCAGACTTGACATCCAACTGAAATACTTTAAATTTCTTGTGGGCAGCAAAATCCAGAAATAGTCAAATTGCTTCTAGCCGCGCCACAGGTGCAAATACTTCGTCGTAATCAATTCCTTCGAAGTGTTTGAATCCTTGAACAACTAAACGTGCTTTGTTCCGAACAATCACGCCTCTATCATCTCTCTTACACTTTAACACCCATCTGGTGCCAAACTTCTTTTCTCCCTTTGGCAAATCCACTAAATGCCACACACCCAGCTTCTGAAACTGATTCAGCTCCTCTTGCATGGCCTCCACCTAGGCAGGCTCACGCAGCGCTTCAGTAACAGATTTTGGCTCAATCTGAGAAATGAATGCAGAATGCATCCATAACTCTTGACTTCCATGAGTTCTCTCCAACTCAACGTACAAACTCTCCTCGGCTGTAACTTGACTTCTTGTTTGTACTCCAGCAAACGGATTTCCAATGATCTGCTCCACAGGATGATTCACATGGACTCTTGTAACCGGCACTTGCGGAACTCCAACATTATGATCAAGATTTGTGATATTCTGATCAACATCTTAATCATGAGAAACAACATCTTCAAATACATCCTGATCATCATCAGATGACCAATCATCATTCATTGCTCTTGAAGTGCCTTCCTCTGTTGGATGATTATCTTCAGCTTGATGAGAAACACCTTGATCATTAGAATTCTGCAGATCATATAACATCTGCAAGGTTATTTCATCATCAGTAACATTAAGAGACAAGTTAAAAGACTCAAAAATTTTATCATAATCAAAAAGCCAATTTGGACCTTTGCCTTCAGGTATAGGTGTATGTCTTTGAACATCCACATTATACCATAATTCCACAACACCCGTGCGTTTGTTAAACACACGTTTATTGGGCAAGCTGTAGACAAGAAAGAAACCTTCTTCAACCTTAGAGTTGAATTTAGCATCTTTCTTAAGCATGGTACAAGGAGCCTCGAAAGGATCCAAGTGTTCCAAATTAGGTTTTCGATTTTGAAGCAGTAAAATAGGCGGTCGCTACGGCTTCACTCCAGAATGTAATGGGGAGCTTAGAATCAGCGAGCATAGTTCTAGCAGACTCAATCAATGTCCGATTCTTTCTATCAGCTACACCATTCATCTGTGGTTCATATGGTGCACTGAATTGCTGCTGAATGCCCTTTGAATCACAAAATTCTTCCATGTTTTGATTCTTGAGCTCTGTCCCATTATCTGATCGAACACGCCTTACTCTCAACTTGTACAATGTCTCCAACCTGTTCACCAACAAAACAAAATTTTCATAAGTTTTAGATTTATTTTTTAAAAACATTACCCATGAAAATCTAGAAAAATCATCAGTCACCACAAAACAGTATGATTAACCACCGATACTCTTCACATTAATCGGTCCAAACAAACCCATGTGAAGAAGTTCCAGTGGTTTTTCAATAGAAAACACTGTTTTTGTTTTATGGGATCTCCTTTTCTGTTTACCCTTCTTGCAAGACACACACACATCATGGAGATTAAACTGTTTAACGGTACTCCATCAACCAAATGATGATGTACTAAATGATTCATCTTCCTGATATGTA
The DNA here is from genome assembly GCA_009363875.1 of Mikania micrantha. Lineage (NCBI taxonomy): Eukaryota > Viridiplantae > Streptophyta > Magnoliopsida > Asterales > Asteraceae > Mikania > Mikania micrantha. Next base: position 48,129,591 of record CM018682.1, on the reverse strand, counting down.
TGTGACCTATCTGTCTGTGCCAAGACCTCGTATCCTGCTCGGTTCCCATCGACACCAGACACGTCTCTACCTTGTTTACTGTCTCCGCCTTAGCCATGTCCAAAACATATAAATCCTTACTCCTGTCGGCAGTCATCAGAATCCAATCTTCAGGAATCTGAATTCCTTGTTGAAGCACATAACATTTCTTGTCATCAAACAACACTTTATAACCTTTGTCACAAATTTGTGACACACTCAAAAGATTGTTAGTTAACTCCTTGCAGTAATTCACGTTGTCAAAGGAAACTTTACCATTAGTCAAACTACCACACCCGGTAATCTGACCACCTTTGTCACCTGCAAAATTAACATAACATCCATTCATTTGCCTGAACTCATTCAACAAACCTAACTCTCCCGTCATGTGCCGTGAGCATCCACTATCAACAATCCATCGACTGTTGATCTGGCCCATTAATGCCACCTGCACAATAAATTAAAAATTTTGATCAGTATCAAAAGGGATGACTCCCGCCATTCCGGCGTTGAGTCTCCCTGAATAGCCTCCTGCGATTCGGTTTTGATGAACTGCTTGAAGACCAATCTTCCAAGCATTCATCCTTTCTCACAAAAAATTTATCATCTGACCTGTGTCTAAATTTCCAAAAATAGTTCAAATTATCATTTTATTTTGAAAATCGTTCGGAAGAAAAATTGTCATAGAAGTCATCATCAGATGATGATGCCATTTTTACCAACTTTTTGACATGTTTATTATCAAAAAAATTCTTTTTCTGATTCTTTACTTCTTTAACCCAGACACATTCAGGATCAAATTTCCTGAGAACTCTCATTTCCTCCTCGCTAGGCTTCACTTTCCTAGGACTCCCACCAGATTGGATTACCCGACTGTCATTTACAGAACTTTTCCTGATCTTTTGATTTGGACAATTTACTGAAATATGTCCTTTTCCACCACAAGTAAAACACTGTCGTGTTTCTCGTGGAGTAAAAGAATGAAATCTGTGGCAAGTATCCAAATCACAATAAGCAATGACATGACCCAATCTCCCACATCTGTAGCATTTCCTTTGCAAAATACTCTTTGGTTTTGATTCATCACAACTCTTAGATGAACCCAAAGAGTTAGATACAACAGATGGAAATGAAACATTTTGCCTCAAACCAGTGGCTTTTATCTTGAAATTATGTTGAGTTTGAGAAAGCTTTGATTTTCCTTTGTTTCCCGCCCCAATTTGATTAACCTTGTCAACCACCTTGACAAACTTCTTATCAACCTTTTCAGAAAACCCCTTTTGTTTTTGAAAAACACTACTCGACTCTCCTTTCTGTGTAGTGGAAGACTTGACAAACAAAGTTCGTTTGAGAGTGGATGAAGTTTTGACCTTTAATCCTGGTTTGGAAACAACATTTTGTTTGACCACTGCTTTCCCGACTGATTTTATTTCAGATCTTGATTTCTGAAAATTTGGACTCTTCTTCTCTACATTATTAACTTGATGACCAATCATTCTCAGAATATCAGCTGGAAATTCTGAATCTGTGATGTCCTAGATAATAGGATCATCATAATCAACAAACTCACTATTATGAGATGATGAACTTCCCTCATCCTCAGTTACATGGTCAGACACAATCTCCTTTAATGAAGCTGGATTAACTTCCAAATCCGGATCAAGTTGTGGTCTTGATACATAACTGGGAGGATGTGGCACAGCATGAAAACTAATTCCAGAAGTATCATGCGAAGATCTTTGCATAGCCGCAAAGTAATCGATGACATAAGCTGAATTTTGGAAATTTTCAAGCATGCCTTTGTGTAACTCAGCTTCAGCTTTAGCTGCTGATAATTCCACCTTTAACTTCTGAACTAATTCAAGATGCACAGATACAACATGGTTATTTTGTAAAACTTTTATTTTCAAATCTTCGTTTTCTTTACCAAGATCGATTATCTTCTTGTCAAAAGATTTTTCTCTTAAAATCAGCTTCTTATTCACTTCTGTGCTCTCCATCAGTTCAGCTGTTAGCTGAGCATTCATCACCTTTAGTTTATCAATCATCTTAAGCAAATCCTCATTTACCTCATCCACTTTCTCCTTGCCTTTTCCAGAATCTTCTTCCATCGAAGCCATAAACGCACCCATCAGTTCATCGTACTGCTTCCCCCAGTCATAGCCCTCGTCAGCTTGATTCACAAGAGCTTTAGATGAATCATTAGATTTTTCTTTCTTTTTCTGGAAAGTATCTTGTGGCTTGAACGGATATAGATTCCCTTGTTTCTTTGGGTTCTTGCATTCTCTGGCAAAGTGACCATGCTCGCCACAGTTATAACACTGAGTAGACTTTGGATTGAATCCAAATTTGGTGTTGCGGTCGAAAGTAAATTTCTTGCCCGTCTTCTTCTCATACCGATTGATTCTTCGGATAACACTCGCCAGTGCCCATTGTGTATCGATTAGTTCCATTCATCATCATCGATTTGTGCATAGTCTTCAAATGTCAGATTTGCATTTCCAATCCTTCCTGCAACTTGTTCATCGTATGCACTGACAACACAAGATAGAATAGACATATGATCCTTAACAGCTTCAACAGTAACTTTCCCAGATTGGTAGTATTGAGCTGAACAGGAGGTGGTATCGGGTCAGACTTCTTCTCGTTGTTAGAACAAGATGAACTAGAACTTGTAGATGTAGAAGGAACATGAGTACTATCAGAAGTACTAGCCACAAATGCAGTCTGAATTTTGGCAGATGAAGCAGGGGGTGTAACTACAGAACCACCATATAATGAAGGATCTTGTGTAACATTCACTCGTCGTGCTTTCCTTTTATCCTTCATCTCTTGTTCCTCAAGCTTTTGAACAAATTCTACCAAGGTTAGTCCTGGTAAATTCTTTCTTAAGATCAACACTAAAGAGTTCCACTTGTCCGGTAAAGCATCAGCAAGACAATCAATCTTCTCATCTTCCGAATATTCGATGCCACACTTTCTCACTTCTATAAGCAGATGTCTATATCTTGTGATTTAAGCTTCTAGACTTTCATTTCCTATGAAGTTGAAGTTTTCAAATTCTTTACGAATGTCTGTAGCTTTCATCTTCTTCAGATTTGAATTACCTTCAACTCTAGCTTTCAAGGCATTCCAAAGACCATAAGAAGTCTTGTGCTCATCAAATTGATGTAATATTTGATTTGGAATAGCCTGACTAAGCATCCAATAAGCCTTTTTCTCTGAATCACACTTCTTACGCTCATCGACATCTAGTCTCCCTAAAAGTTGACATAAATCGGTTCCCACAACTTTAGGTCTCTCATATGGAGATAGAATCCTCTCCCAGAGATTAGTGTCCGTGCCATTAAGATGAGTTTCAAAGCGACCCTTCCAATTGTCATAATCAGCTAAATCTAACAACTTTGGCACCTTGTTGGTACTTCCCACTTCTGTTTCACTAATTAAAATACTCTGGATCTTAGAATTCTATATAGCCATTGCTGCATACATCTCTGACATGATTTCAGGTTTTTAATCAGCGAACGTTTTTAAAAAAATCACTTGCCGAAACTTTTCAGATAGGCGAACCTTCAATCAATCAAACAAACCTAGAGTAGCGAACCTTAACCTCACAAACCTTAATCACAAACGAACCTTTACACAAGCGAACCTTTACACAAGCGAACCTTGAACCAGACGAACCTATGCTGAAATAGTAACGAACCTTCAGACATGCGAACCTCAAGTCACGAGCCTTGAGATAAGCGAACCTTGATACAAGCTAACCTTGATCACGAACCTTTAAACAGGCGAACCTCAAGTCACGAACCTTGAGATAAGCGAACTAAATTCAAACGAACCTCTGCTTAACCAACAACGAACCTTTCAGCAAACCTTGCAGAAAAGCCAGCGAACCTTACACAAACCTCTTCTAAAAACCAAACGAACCTCAGAAAGCTGCCAAATCCAGCGAACCTATTGTTCCAGCTGAACACAGGTTCGGCTCACGAACCTGTAATGCAAAATTCAAAATTTTGGAGGGAAACCCTTCCAAAATTTGAAGAGAATCCTTCCAATTCTTCAAATTATCACCACCAAATTGTTAATTGTTGTATTTCACAATACTTTATGATGAAATCACAATCACAACAGCAATCAATCAACAAGGAAAGAAGAAATTTGAGCCATAATTGATCTTTTAGTCTTCAAATCTTCCAATTACTTGAATTCTTTGATCAAATCAATATAGAACTTCACCAAATGCTCTGATACCACTGTAGATTTGGTGAAATCTGATCAGGATCGATCTAGAAGCTCTATGAACTATCAAGCACGTGCGGAATCCATGTTTGATATAAAATGAGTCAAAGAACAAGAAGTAACTTCATAAACAATCTTCTTCTATTAATCAACAAATGATTACAACTCTTTCTCTCACAGAGAATCACACTCAGGTTTTCTGAAATTCTGTCAAAGTTCTGTCCAAGTTATGAAGAATTCAGACAAACCTTCTATTTATACAACCTACTGTCAGCCGAACCTATCTATAGCCGAACGTCTAGGTTTGCCGGCCGGACCCTTAGGTTCGCTGGGCGAACCTAGGTTGCGAAAACCTATAGGTTCGTCGAACCTTCCTAAGGTTATAGGTTCGCCGAACTTATCAGAGTAATAGGTTCGCCGAACCTGCCTAGGTTCGTGGGCCAGACGAACCTAAGACAAACATTTAGCCGAACCTATACAAACTTCATATAAATTACAATTTTGAATAGCAAACTGTTACATATATGCACTAACAGTTCGAACTGGAACAAGATTCTTCATCTCACACCCTGTTGATACAAGAGCTGAAGATAGAAAATGAAGCTAAGGACAGAAAGATTAAAGATATTGAGACAAATATGGGACATCTGTCAGGTATTGTCTTGGACATGAAGCAAAAACTACAAGAAATATTCAAGCGTGAATTTCTTGATGAATCTAGTTCATCAACTGTAGCTGAACTTGAGCAAGAAATGAGTAGAGCTTATTTTGACGAGCTTAATAGAAGCCGAGAGGAAGGTCTAAGGAAATACTTTGCTAGTGAAACTGGATTCAAAGTTAGTATGGGAAAATCCAGAGAACTCATGATGATCACTAAAAGAACAATTCAAGAGGCTAAAGATGCTACAAAAATTAAACCTGCTAGATTTATTGTTGATGTGGGAGACAGTCGATTCAAATATGAAGGGGATAGATTTGGGATTGTGTGCTGGGGTTATGATGAGGTCAAGGAATTGTGGTGATTACGAAGAAAATTAACCAAGAGGGTCGAGTATTATGACCATCCATCTTCTTTCAAGTCTTTGACAGTAATAGACATGGTGGAGCTGGCAAGAAAATTTTTTTTTATTCCAACAAAGAATAATCGAGGAGAAAGCTTTTATACTTCACTGCAACAACATGTTAGGAAAGGTTTTCAGACATGACTCTCGCTAAATCTGTCAGAATAAAGAAGACAACAAACTCACTTGGAAATCCCACTAATATAGATGTTTTTGAAGTGAGATGGCCAGCTACAGATTGGATGATGAAGGTACCAATTATTCCTGATCTACCTGAAGGAGGTTTGGATAATTTCAAATTTTGGGCCTTTGATGAACAAACATATGGAGTAATTATCAACTGTGGAGAAGTGGAGTACACATTTTATGATCCAATTGATCTTATGTGCTTAAGTGAAAAGGATATCAAGTTCTTCAACAATCAAGAAATGAAAGTGGATCAAGATCATTTGGATGATGTACTGGAATTTGTTGTATAAGTGTGGTGATTAAGTGTGGCGAAGCTGATGAACCTTTGAAGAAAAAGAGTGATGAAGAAACACAAAACTACGGGGAGATTGTTGGAATATGTTAAAGTTTTGATGTTTCAAGTTGATTAGTTAATGGGCTCTCGACATTCTTGGGGGTTCTCGAATTGGTTTGGTTTTACTTTTAGTGGGCCGAGAGGCCTAAGTCTTATATTAGGGTTAGAGCTTATTTGATAAATTTTCTCTCTTTGTTCTTCGGGTTTTTCAAGCTTTGTACTAGTCGGCTCTATTGAAGCCGAGTGCAATTGAATTGGATATTTTGCATTGTTCTTCATCTTGATCCCTTTATAATTGTTTCTCTTGCACACACGTGATACCATTCCGCACTCTCACATGTGTTGTTTCAATCGATATCGGTTTTAGATCCTTCATTGGGACTAACAATACCTTAATATCCTAGAGCATGTTGTAGTCAGATGTGATATTCCAGAATATTCTTGAAAGTAAGTTCCTGCACACTTTCAAGAAACAAGAAAATTTGGGGAAAGCCCAAAATACTGGCGACAAGGCCGATTAAACTGGCGACCAAGGCCGAAAATACTCGCGACTATGGCCGGAAAATTGGCGACTAAGTCCAGAATTTTGGCGAATAAGGCCGGAATACTGGCGAGAAGGCCGAAATGCAGGCGACTAATGTAACATGAGTGCCTGAACAGTAGTTAAGAACAGTATGTTCTACAGTATAATCATGTACGGAACTATGTGTAATGCATATTATGTGAATTCAACATGAAACTATTCATGAACATTGTGTGAAATCAGTGTTTAACAATTAGAAGTATATCTGACAATACGAATCAATAACATGAATGTTAGTTAGTTACTTAGGATATTACTATGTATAAACATATGTGAGGATGAACAGTTCAAAATAATAATGGATGTTGTTACGTGAATATTAAACTGACAGTGTATACGTGTGAGTGACGATTCACATGACTATATCAGTGAGTTTAACATTCTAAATGATATCTTTGAATTTAAAAAATAAAATCGAAAAGTACAGTTGTCTTCATCTCGTACGGGTGACGATCTGTACAAATACGCGCGAAAACGATACGATCCGACAAAGCAGTTTAAATAAACATTTTCGAAATTTTAAAAATAACAAAAAGATATTTAAAATATTTATTAGGAATTACAACCTAAAAAGACTTAAAAACTTCTATTTTTATAAAAACTACTTAACGTTACGTAATGTAACAAAAACGACGCGTTAAAACGAAACCGAAGACGCCCGAACACAGCCGGGGTATAAAAGCCCTAAATTTCCCATCTTCCCTTCATTGAATGCCGGTTCTAACCCCTCTTTCACTCTAATTTTTTTTCATACTCTCTCTTTCTACTCTCTATGTACTTCAACCCACACTCAACCTACCCAAATCTTCACCAAATTCGATGTTCTTATAGTCAAAACGATCCTTGCAACGAAGAGAACAAGGAAGTACGAAGTATCTGTAGTGAAAAGAGCTAAAACGTTCGTGATTCTAGAGAGAAGATTCGTTAATTAGGGTTTTCACCCATTTTCCATTTTTGAACATTTTAACCGGTTTGAGCACATCAAATCACCTAGGAAATGCCTGAAAATTACTTAGGAACTCAAGGAACATACTTTATTGAATTATAAAATTCTCGAACATGGCTGGATTTCTGGGTAAATCAGTATCGATGCATGAAACACTCAAGACGGTAGTATCGATGGACCATTTTGGTGTAGCTCACAAAACCATCGAATGTATTAGGTTTGATCAGCTAAAATCAATGGCTGACAGTCGAGATTACTAGTATCGACCTTCTCAAAGGTTCAGGCTCATGGGACCATAATCGATACTCATAGTATCGATGGTCTAGGGGCTAATTAAATTGGGTCCATCAATATTGTAGTATCGGCTGGGTGTGTTGTGTCTTCATCGATATTCACTAGCCAAGGCCATCGATACTAATTCCAAACATGTCGATACTAATGCTTCAATCCCCTCCAAGTAGTTAGAGCTTAAAATCAGCTGGTAAGGATTGAAAATGAAGTCGTGGGAATGGATTAAACATGTGAGTATTAGGTAGGTGTCATTAGGGATAATCAAGTGTTAACCGATTGAGAAGGTAATCGATACTAAGTTTTTTGACAAAAACTACTATCTTCACAATACATTTAACTTATAAACAAATGTTTTCTAAATCATTTAGGATCAAAGGAAATGGAATTCATTAACAATATAATGAATCATGGATGATTAGTATTGACAGAGTTTCAAGTTAAGTAAGCAAGTGTTAGCCGAATTTAAACCCATTGACATTACTTAAATTCCATTCATTCTACACATCTAAGTTTTTTCAATTGTTTAAATTACTTAATTAGATTATGATTAAGTTATCAAGAAGACCAAAAAACTCATGATTTCATGATAATAACGATGGACCTTCGGATTTTGCTTAAGTACCCATTTGTACTCCTTTGGAGACTTAGCATACTATCCATGTAAGCTTGGGTGAAGAATTCAAATGTGTCAAGTGTCAAAGGATTGATTTCAAGCATATTACAATGAATTAAGTCAAAGTAACAAGAACCAAGGAATCATATAAGGACTTGGAGCAAACTTTGACAAGTTTAACCGGTTCCAACACTTTAAATTTAATGTTCTCATGTTCTAAAATTAGATTTTATTAAGAAGTACTATCTATAACATGAAACAAAAGTTTAATAAGATCACAATAACTTTTTTTACTAAAGTATTATAAATAAAACTAAAGGGTTTTTATAAAATAAACTTAACTTTTCTTAGTCAAATAGAGTTTTTTAACAAATGATTTACATATGATTTAAAACACATATTTTAAACACCATGAAACTTATGAAAATAAGGTTAAGACCTAAATATTCATCGGTAAGGGATTAAGAAGGTAGGTTTAATAAGAAGAATTAGACCAAGATTATAGTAACACACTAGAAGAATCATAGGATACTTAGTCAAACACCAAGAGCTAACCATTATACCAAACAACTATAAACACTTACAGTATGAAACTATAACCAATAAAATCAGGTGTTGAAGCCAAATAGTCTACAACAAACGAGCGTGTGCATTCTTGGTTGATTCATATACACATCAACACAGGTGAGTTCTTTTCCCTTTTCTAAACCTTTTGTTTTATAACTGCGTGGCTGAGAAGCATGCGTAAATATTTTCCTTTGATTATATTTTGCATGAAATGTTTTACATTCTATATGTTATGTATGTATAAATGTTATCCTAGATGATTTCTAGGTAAATTTATGTAGGATTCTTAAAAAATTATCTACTTCAATTATAAGTGGATAGCTGATTTCTTTATGAAATTTCATGATACGAATCAAGTAAACATCTTCAACTAATCAAATGTTCATTTTCAACGAATCACTTGTTCATTTTAAACAAATCAAGTGTACATGTTCAACGAATCAAGTAAACATTTTCAACAAATCAAATGTTCATTTTCAACGAATCAAGTATACTTTTTCAACGAATCAAGGGATAATTTTCAACGAATAAATTGCTCATTGTTCAACGAATCAAGTGTTCATTTTTTAAGAATCAAGTGTACATTGTTCAGTGAATCAAGTATTCATTGTTCAACAAATCAAGTACACATTGTCAACGAATCAAGTACGAAACAAGAAAACATTTTTGGTGGAATGTCTGGGAAATATCAAAGATAACATGTGCGACCGAATCAAGACGAAACAACAACGAATCAAGACGAATAATAAACAAAGCAAAAGTCCTATATTTCAAGAAGTCCTAGCTGGACCGTTTTATTTATGGACAACATGTTTGATGATATTTACAGAATCCACCACCCCACTAAGAACCTTTGATTGATAGACAAGTATACTCTAGTTGAGCTAGACCCAATCATTAGGACTTAGTTTTATTTATATGTTTATTTATTTAAGCATCTTAAATAATTGTCAAATTTCCACAATGGGATGATGGGGATGATGGTATGAGGAACTGGAAGCACAGGGTGAACTCAGAGAATCAAGAACATTGTGAATTCATAGAATCTAACGAATCAGGTGTGATGTTGGTAGGAAGTGAAACAATTAATTATCATTAATAACAATATCATATGTGGTCTGGTATGTGGTCAGCTAGCTGCTGGGCTTGACCCTATGTATGCCCTATAAATAAGCATACTTGATAAGATAGGATAGGTGTTGTTAGTGAGGTTAAGGTTGTCACTTTAGCAGGTTTGTTCAAAATCATTTTAAATTGAAAAACTATATGAACTCACCAAGCATGTGCTGACTTGATCTTTTTGCATGACTTCTCAGGTGAAGAACAGGTCTAAGCTTTAGCAGCTTACGCTACTACTAGGAAGCCCAGTTAGAGGACGTAGTACTTTTGAATGCGCATATCTTTTGGACATCAACATACGAATCATTTTGTATATCTTGTGCAAATTCAAGATAGTTGGTGTATGATTCTTTTTGGTAGAATTACATTGTTAAATTATGAAACATGACTGATGTAATTTAACTTTGTAATTCAATTACAATTTAGTATTTTCTCTTTATATATCGTGTACCATGTAAACAATCTGATCATTTTTATTATCATCCGATATAGCGCCTCGGGATCATTCTTTCGGACGGGAAGACGATCCAGCCTGCCGGCTTGGGGTGTGACATATTGGTATTAGAGCCATGGTTATAGAGAATTATAGGTCATTATACTTACACAGTTGGCCTATACTATAACCTAGGGACCCTTAGTGTAAAGAACTTAGGAATTATGATTTTGTTTGCATTGTGTCTTCTGTGTTCGACCATTGCACTAACCGATGTTCTTTCGGTTGTGATTAGAATGCCTCGGAGAAGACCACCTCTTATGCCTGGACCACCACCGCCACCTCATCCTCCTCCTCAAACCCCACCTCATCAACTATAGCTGGACCCTCCTACTGTGGCCTTAGCCACCCTATCGACTATCCAGCTGAAGGAAGCGATTCCCGATATGATCAGCAGAATACAAAGCAATGGCAACAAAACTGGGAACTCGTCTGGGGAACCTTGTGGCAACACTGGAACAACACCGAAATACTCCTACAATACATTCGTAGGTTGCAAACCTACAAGCTTTAGTTGTGCTGAAGGAGCCGTTGGATTAATCTAATGGATAGAGAAGATGGAGACAACTCTGGACATTAGCAGTTTTCCAGAGCACCATAAAGTTCGCTATTATATAGTTTCATTCAACAAGCGGGCTTTAACATGGTGGAACTCTTAGATCAGAGCTCTTGGAAGAGATGAGGCACTGGCGATGCCATGGGAAGATTTCAAGACCCTGCTGAGGAGGGTGTTATGTCCTAAGAACGAATTCCAAAAGATGGAAACTGAGCTGTCAAACCATGGCTTATACTACCCGTTATCATGAGCTGGTAGCTTTGGTGCCAGAAATGGTGCCTACTATGGAGAAACTGATTAACAGATATGTAGGTGGATTACCAGCCTGCATTCAAAGTCTTGTTCTTGCAGCAAACCCTGTAAGTCTGGAGTCAGACATCACGTTGTTAGCAAAACTTACTGATGTGATGGTAGCTTTCGGAGCACCAAAGAAAGATACATGCAAAGCCAAGGAAGAGTCTTCAAGAAAGCCCTACCATCATCCGAACAAAAAACAAAAGGTCATCAAGAACCATGCGATGGCCACTCCACTTACTCAAGTTGCAGCAACACCACAAAACCCCACCAAGAAACATTACACTAGCATGTTTCGTTTGTGTGCCAAATGTTAGTATCATCATGCTGCCAACACTACCTGCAAACATTGTACGAGATGTGAAAGAAAGGGTCGTTGGGTCCAACATTGCAGAATGGCACCTGCTAAATGAGTGAACAATGCTGCTTTGGCTCTCCCTCCAAGCAACAACCCAAACCAAAACACTGGGGGATGCTACAACTGTGGCGAATTTGGCCATTACTAAAGGAACTGCCCAAAGAAGGTGCAACCGGCAGTCCAAGCACCATGTGGAAGAGATTTCGCATTAGGAGCTCCAGCTGCTCGTCAGGACTCGAATGTGGTCACTGGTACGTTTCTCTTACATGACTTTTATACTTCTGTTTTATTTGACACTAGTGCGGACCAATGTTTTACCTAGTCCGATTTTGCGTGAAAACTTAGTCATAAGGAGGAGCTTTTAGACTCCCCGTACACACTAGATGTAGTTGACAGTAAACAAGTAACAATACACCCAATTCTTAGGAACTGTCCATTAATGTTGAACGATCAATTATTCACCATCGATTTGATACCAATGGAATTGGGTAGTTTTGATATAATCATTGGGATGGACTGGCTATCCCTTAGTCGGGTTGAAATAGTATGTTTCGAGAAGCTACTTTTTATACCGATAGTGAACGATCAAGTGCTAGAAGTATGGGGAGATCAAGCCAAAAGAAGTGTCAAGATCATTTCATGCATGAAAGAACGTAAGTGTTTAAGAAAGCAGTGTGTAGCCTTCCTAGCTCACGTTGTGAAAAAGGAGAAGAACAAGGTCCAGATACAACATGTGCCGGTAGTGAAAGAGTACGCAGAAGTATTCCACCATGATCTACCGGGTTTGCCACCGGCGCATTCGGTAGAGTTTCGCATAGATTTGAATCCTCGAGAAACTCCTGTAGCTAAATATCCTCACAGACTAGCACCATCTAAGATGCAGGAACTGTCAAACCAATTGTATAAATTATTAGATAAAGGTTTCATCCGAACGAGCTACTCACCGTGTGTAGCTTCAGTCTTGTTAGTAAAGAAGAAGGATGGATCCTTTTTAAAAGTGCATAGATTACATAGAGCTGAATAAACTAACCATCAAGAATCGGTATCTATTGCCGGGGATTGATGATTTGTTTGATATTTACAAGGAGCACGATACTTTTCAAAGATCGATCTGCGCTCCGGTTATCATCAGCACATAATTCAAGATGAGGATATTCCGAAGGCGGCCTTCTGAACGAGATACGAGCAATACGAGTTTATGGTGATGCCCTTCGGGTTGACAAATGCATAGGTGGTTTTCATGGATCTCATGAACCATGTGTGCAAGTCGTATTTAGATCAGTTTGTCATTGTCTTTATTGATGACATTCTGATTTATTCCAAAAGTGAAGCTGAGCATGTGCAACATCTCAGGGAGATATTGGAAATGTTAAGGAATGAACAACTGTATGTAAATTATCCAATTGTGAATTTTGGCTACATGAAGTTCAGTTCTTGGGTCATGTGATTAACAACGAAGGCATTCATGTAGACCCAGCCAAGATCGAGGCCATTTAGAACTGGATACTCCAACGACGCCAATGGAGATACGATCGTTTCTGGGTTTGGCGGGTTATTATAAAAGGTTTTTTCAAATTTTCAAAGATAGCCTTGCCACTTACAAAGTCATGTCAGAAGAGTGAATCGTTTGTTTGGGAACAGAACTAAGAAGATGCTTTCCAAACCTTAAAACAGAGGCTGTGTAATGCTCCAATCTTGACTCTCCTAAAAGGTAACGATGGCTTTGTAGTAAATTGTGATGCTTCCTATTAGGGACTTGGATGTGTACTGATGCATTGAGACAAAGTTATCACTTACACAAAGGACGATTTAGAAATGGGAGCAGTAGTCTTCGCGTTGAAGATTTGGAGACACTACCTATATGGCACTAAGTGTACCATATTTACTGATCACAAGAGTCTACAACATACGATAGCGACGTTGGGTTGAGCTTCTGAATAATCATGAATGTGTGATTAAGTCCCATCCGGGCAAAAATAATGTCGTGGCTGACGCTTTGAGCCAGAAGGAAAGAGTCAAACCCTTGCGCGTTTGAGCATTGGGAATGACCGTACAGACAAGTTTACGTGATAAAATCATACAAGCACAACGACAGTCAATGGAACAAAGGAATTTGAAGAAAGAGCTTGACTGTGGAGCAGAAAGAAAATTCAAGACTAAACAGGATGGAGTTATCTACTACCAGGATCGTGTTTGGGATCCTGCGGTAGATGAACTGAGAAAGCTCTTCTTTAACTGAGAAAGCTCATCTTTACAAAAGATTTTGATTCAACTTGTTTTATTTCTCTCATGGAAGGTCTTGGGATGAACAATTTTGATTGGAATATTTTGAAAAATAACACTTGAAAGTTTGTTTTTATTTTTAGATTTTTTTTTAACTTTCACATTTTTTTATTTGTTTAAATTTTAAAAATCTTGAAAATTGAATCCATGATTTAAAAAAAATGATAGAATTTTGATTAATTTGATTTAATGTTTTTAAATGATTAACATTTTCATTTGTTAACATTTTTGCATATGAATTTAATTATATCTAGTTCATGGTTTTGAATCATAGAAGTAATATTTATTGGTATTGAATGATTGAATTTGGATTTAAGATAAACTTAAAATACTTTACTTTCAATGATACTAGGTAAATTGTTTAAAATTTTCAATGAATTAATGAGTTCCCTATGTTAAAATTGATTTGCACTAACTGAATTCCAACAAAAATGGATTGAGAGTAGATTCATATATATACATATTACGCCATGTATGATCTTTTTATACACATACTGAATTTCTCTGTTATATGTCAATATAGATCTGGAAGTTCATTGAATACTTTTGTTAATATGCATAGTGACTTTTTGTTGTGTGTTTTTATTAATATGCATAGTGACTCTTTGTTGTGTGTTTCACACAGACCTCTTGTCACTAGCGCATACCATTAATTTATTGATCTATTAAATATGATCAAAATCAAAATTTCATTTCATTAGTTTATTACATATGTGAAAAGATCAATGGTTGTATATATTTTATCCTCAATAAATTATGAGGTGGAATAGGTTAATTTCTAATTAAGTATGAGACTCATTTAAATTCATTATTTAAATTTTTAGTAATTGTAAGGGATAGGTTTGGAGGATTTTGATATCAATAATATGGTTCTCGGTGCAAATGTGTGTTCTCGGCTGGTTTTGGTGTTCTCGGTCATAATATGGTTCTCGGTATGGTGTTTGGTCTGCATTTTTTTAAATTTGGTTCTCGGTTTCCTTGTAATTGATATAAATAGTGTTTTCGTTCTAGAAAAACATAAGCATTCATTCAGTTTATTTTAAAGAAGTCTTTCTGTCTTCTTTTTTCTTTATTGCTCTTGTATCACACGACTATTCCAAGTTTAATAAAAACTCGTATGCAAGTTTATGAATGTTTGTTTTGTTTCTTGATTAACTAATTACTGATTTCTGCTCATTAGTTAGTTTGGTTTGTTATCGAATTTTTCAGATTCACGTGTTTGGGACTTACAATTAGTATCAGAGCCATTCGAACTGATTCCAGGTTTATTCGATATCATAAATCAAGAAAATTAGTTGTTTTTAGAGGATTCAAATGCTGT
Organism: Mikania micrantha; assembly: GCA_009363875.1. NCBI lineage: Eukaryota > Viridiplantae > Streptophyta > Magnoliopsida > Asterales > Asteraceae > Mikania > Mikania micrantha. The sequence continues at coordinate 48,114,323 of CM018682.1, read as the reverse complement.
TTTTTAAAGAAAATCTGGGTGGTGCTCATGGTGTTCTTCGAAGATTCAGCACTGTTAATAGGGAAAGAAGATAATTCATAAGATTTGGCTTAATTTGAATTTCCTTAATTCGTGGGTTGACTGATCTAATTGGAGAAAATCACGGATGATACAATTAAGACTCATTCAATAGAAAGGTGTTTTTGTTTTCGATTGAAGTTGTTCTCGGGCAAAACATGTTCTCGATTGACTCTGTTCTTGGTTAAAATTATTGTTTTCTGTTGAGGCTTAACTTCTCGGTGAAGCTATCTATTTTTTTTAGTTTAGTTTTCGGTGACTTTAAGTGTTCTCGGCTGTTAATTATACATCCAGTCGTATATTGCAATGGAGTCGAAAAATCACAATCAGAATACTATGTATTTGGTGCTTGATTCTCAAATGGGTACAGCCACAAGAATACCGAGAATATTACGTGCTGATGGGTTTACTGAATGGAAATGGAGATTTGAAAACCATGCAAAGTTTTCAGATGCTGAGATCTAGAGATCCATTCAGAGAGGAAAAAGGGTGACCATGTATGTTCCTGAAGGGTGTACTACTAGGATTTCTATGCCAATTGAGGAATACACAGATGAAGACATTGATATGGTGGAACAAGATGATAAAGCACTTGCTTCATTAACTATGGCCTTAGGACCAAATATAGCTCAGGGATTCAAGGAATGCACATCAGCTAAAGAATTATGGGAAGCTTTGATTCAAATGTATGAAGGAAACAATGATATGAAAGAGAGTCGGAGAGATATGCTGAATCAAAGGTTTAACATGTTCAATCATGTTCTTGGAGAATCTCTGGAGACTCAACTTCAGAGATTTGTCTATTTAATTACCGAGATGAGAGGGGCTAAAATTTTTTTGTCTAATAGGGAAATCAATAAGAAATTATTGAATTCTCTACCTATAAGTGGGATATGAACGTGGCCTTGATCAAGAAAACCAAGGATCTGTATAGAATCAGTATGGGTGAATTGATTTCTATCATCAAGTCTTATGACATGGATGATAAACAGCGCACCCTGAATCATATAGGTAGCTTAAGTGCTGCTAGGGTACGGAACTCAAACAGTGCTTTTCTATCTCAAAGTTTGACTGGAGCTAACCATTCTAAATCAAGCACTTATGCTAGGGAATTAAATGTTGCATCACTGGGAGTGAGTAATAGCAAATCTGCAGCATTACTAGTTGTGGAAGAAAATCTAGCACTATTTGCTGCAGTCATGAAGAGCTAAAACGCATTCATGGCAAATAATTTGAACCAGAGAAGCATAGTGTAAACTGAGTTAGATCAAATTCATTCGGAAGATGTTGAGGAAATGGATGTTACTTGGCAAATGGCCATGGCTGTGTTTAGAGCCAAAAACTTCATTAGAAAAACCGGGAAGAACAAGTGGGCAGATAAAAACAAGAAGATCGGTTTCAATAAAGATGATTTGGATGTTTCAATTGCCATGAAAAGGGTCACTTCGCAGAGAATGCAAGAAACCAAAGATGGAGAAAACTAGAGATCCAAATGTTGCTTCCTCGTATGGATCAGATAATGGCAAAGCATTGGTGGCTCAAGAGTCTGGAAGATACAGTTGGAGCGATCAACTTCAATCGCTGAATTTGGAAGAACCTCATGCTTTCATGGCTGATATTGCGAGGTCAGCTACATCTGATGTACACTCAAATCTTTGTTCTTAATTTTGCATAGATAAAGTTGAACAATATCGACTTCATAACTTTGAATTAATCGAAGATATCCATGATCATAAACGATCTACATGTGCTTTAACCAAAAATGAAAAACTTGTTAAAGAAAAAATTGAAGCACAAATGAAAGATATTTCTCGATTAAAATCAGAGTTACGTGAAAAAGGGTGTCATCATAAAGATGCGAAACAGAAAAACCAAGAACTCATTGCTGAAATTAAATACTTAATAGAAATATTGAATGATAAAGATTACTCCTTTATGAAATTTGAGTTATCTAGTAAGTTGGTAACCAACTTACTAAATTACCAGTTGCGTGGAAATAAAAACAAGGGAGTGGGTTATAACAAAATGCCTCCACCTTTCAATGACAATTACACTAGCTTGCCTTTAACTGAAGAAGAGGTTGAGAAAGAAAAACATCTTAATTATGGTGTTTTTATTTCACAATCAGACACATGTGATAATGTTGTCACTGACCGTGTTAACTTTGCTAATGACTCTACTTCATGTGCAGACAAGATAGATCTTTATAAAACTGTGGTGATAGAAGATGTTGATTCTGATTATAATTCGGATAGTGATGTTGATTCTTTTGTTCCAAATCACTTACCAAAAGCATGTGTTGAGTCTTTTCAAAATGAGGATTGTCTAGTTTCTGAAAAACTATGTTTGAACTCAAGTTTAAATTTTAATGCAGTTCCTTTTGTTCCAAATATTTTATTTTCAAAAATTGTTGATGATGTGTTAAAGGTTGATGTGAAGGATAGATTATCCTTAGATACATCAACACATCCAACTGTTAAAGTCACATGTGGTGACTCAATGCATGATTTCTGTCCCGAAAAGCCTTTTGCAAAGAAACCCATCAAATTTGGTGTGAATGATTTTTATCATAAGAAGAAACAGACTTGTTTTTGTTGTGGTATTACTGGTCATATAGCTGGAAATTGCAAGAAACAAAATTTTTTTGATAAAGCTGCAATAGCTCAGATGGTTACAACTAGAAAGAAAAGAAATCTAAGTCAAACAGGTTCATTAAACCTGAGGCAAGGAAGTTCTATCGTTTTATGTCTAAACCTTTTGATGGTGACTAGAACAGAAACAAAAAAAAAATTTCGTCATCTCACAGTAATAAAGTCAAAGAACCATTGAAAGATGATTGTCTAAATAAACACGAAAAAAGGACTGGATTCACTCTGGGCAATGTTACACAAGGTTGGAAAATCAAATCAGTTTCAAATAAATCTGCTTTGACTGCAAATTGTGCAAAACTAAGGTCTAAATTAGCCTAGGTTCCCAAAACTCATTAATGTAATATCATGTGCAGGGACAATCGAGTAACTCTAGCTACAAGAGATGGTATGTAGACAACGGTTGTTCCAGGCACATGACAGGAGACATTTCTCAGCTATATGATGGACACGAAATACGTGGTGGAAATGTCTTCTTTATAGGAGGAGAGAAATGAACTATTTCAAATAGAGGAACTGTAACTCATGGAGCTTTGTTCACTGATGTGAACTTTGTTGCTGAACTGTCTCATAGTCTGCTAAGTGTGTCACAGATCTGTGACAAAGGATACTCCACTCATTTTTCAAACAAGGAGTGCTTAATTCTCAAGTATGGCTTTGTAATTCCTGAAGACTAGATCTTGCTTCGTTCTCAAAGAAAGGAAACTCATGCGTCATTGATCAGAATTTGACACCATCATCAAGTGCCACGTGTCTTTACTCCAAGATAGCTACTCATGACGCGATGTTATGGCACCGGAGACTTGGTCATGCAAACTTGAAGAATCTCAATCGTTTGGCAAATGGAAAGCTGGATAGAGATCTACCAGTCAAAGATTTCTTCTCAATAGAAAAGTGCTTTAATTGTGCAAAAGGGAAACAACATCGGAAGCCTCATAAAATCAAAATAGTGAATTCAATTGATTATGTCCTGTAGCTGCTTCATATGGATTTGTTTGGTCCACTAAATATTCCGAGTCTCTCTCCCAACTCATATTGTTTAGTGATCATTGATGATTACTAGAGGTTTACCAGGGTATTTTTCTTATCGTACAAAGGAGAGACTTCGGAACTGATAAAATAGTTCATCACGTTAATTGAAAATCAGTTGAATTCAAAAGTAAAAGGAATTCGTTGTGATAATGGCACGAAATTCAAAAAAGCTGTTATGAATCATTTCTACGCTGAAAAGGGAATTGCTCAACAATACAGTGCTGCTCGTACTCCTCAGCAAAATGGAGTGGCTAAAATAAGAAATCGCACTCATATTGAAGCAGCTCGCACTTTTCAGTGTGATTCTAAATTGCCAATATTCTTCTGGGCAGAAGCAGTTAACACTGCGTCTTTTATACAAAATCGCACATTGATTAACAACTGAGACATGAAAACTCCATATGAAATTCTATATGGACATAAGCCTACAGTTGGTCATTTTCGTGTGTTTAGGTGTCCATGCACTTTGCTTTATCAAGAGTCGCTTCCCAATTTTGATGCTCGGGGAACTGAAAGCTATTTTGTCGGATATTCTGGAATGACAACTTGCAGAGTATATAACAAACTGACAAACCAAGTGGTGGAGTCTTATAATGTTCATTTGCTTGAAGAAAATCCCAATAATGCTGAGTTTGGTCCTGCATGGATTTTTTATTATGCTGCACTTTTCAAATCGTTTCAAACATTGTCTGATGAGGCTTCTATCTCTGAAGATTTCTCAGAGAATTGCATAGAAGAAGAAATTCTACAGTCTGATAAACCTCGTGAACTCAGCTTTGATCCACCAGGCATGTATCCAACACCACAGTTGCCTCCCTCATCATCCTCGGATCCAGTTGCTGACATTAAAGATTCATCATCAACATTAGAGTCTCCTGATCTAATCTTTCTAGATCATATTTCATTTGATTATTTCAAATATATGCCAGAAGAATATTTGGTGGTTCCTGTCACCCCTGCTGTAGCAACAAATCTGCCTACCTCATCAAATGTTCCACATACTCCAGTTCCATTCTCTACTCATAAATACAATCCACTTTACAATGTAATTGGACCAATTACCTCAGGAGTTGTCACTCGAAGTGCAGCAGAAAATCTCAATGAATGTATGTTCTCATGTTTTGTGTCTCAAATTGAACCCAATAACATCTCAATGGCATTGCAAGACTCCAGCTGTATCGAATCTATGCAGGAAGAACTAAATCAATTTGCCAAGCTAAAAGTGTGGAAACTAGTTGATTTATCTGAAGGAAAGAAAGCACTTGGCACTCGTTGGGTGTTCAAAAACAAAAAGGATGACTCTTGATATAGACAAGAAGAGGAGATTGACTAGTAGTTCAAGGAGACAAACAATAAGAGGGGATTGACTATGATGAAGTCTACGCCCCAGTGGCCCATCTTGAAGCAATTCGAATCTTTTTGGCTTATGCATCATACATAAACTTCACTGTGTATCAAATGGTTATGAAGACTGCATTTCTATATGATCATGTTAAAGAAGAAATTTATGTCTCTCAGCCACCTGGGTTCATCGACTCAAATAATCCTCAACAGGTGTTCAAACTTGATAAAGCATTGTATGGTCTACATCAAGCTCCTCGTGCGTGGTATGCTACTTTTGCAGAACATTTGCTATCTCATGGATACGTTCGTGGAGCCATTGATCAAACGTTGTTCAGGAAACAAGTGAATGAAGACTTAATTATGGTGCAAATCTATGTAGATGACATTATCTTTGGGTCAACCAATGATCATTTTTGCAAAGAGTTTGAACAAATTATGTGCAAAAAGTTTGAAATGAGTTCTCTTGGAGAAATGATCTTCTTTCTTGGTCTACAAGTCCGTCAAGACTCTTCTGGTATATTAATTCATCAAGGAAAATATGTTGATGACATATTGGCCAAGTTTGATTCATCAATGGTAACTCGTCCGGTGATGACTGTTGATGAAGATGGAACCTCGGTTGATCATACTCTATATCGTTCTATGATTGGTTCTCTGATGTACTTAACAGCAAATAGACCGGACATCATGTTTGCTGTGTGTCAATGAGCTCGCTATCAGGCTAATCCTAAACTCTCTCACTTACATGCTGTCAAAACAATTTTTCGATATCTAAAGGGCAGGTTGGACTTTGGTATCCAAAAATTTTGAATTTAACTTATATGCTTTTTCTGACAGTGACTATGGAGGTTGTGACATTGACAGGAAATCTACATCTGGTGGATGTCAATTCTTGGGGGACAGACTCATTTATTGGGAATGTAAGAAACAACACACCGTCTCAACCTCAACTACTGAAGCATAGTATCTGGCTGCATCTGCCTGCTGTTCTCAAGTAATCTGGAAACAAAATCAATTGCTGGATTACGGTTAGGAATTTTTTAACTCCCCTATCTTTTGCGATTACGATGCTGCAATACAGATTGTAAAAACCCAGTCCCACACTCTAAAACCAAACACATAGATATCAAAGTGCATTTCATTCGAGACTGTTTGGTAGAAATCTAATTAATTTAGAAAAAATAGACATATCAGCCAATACTGCTGACCTTTTTACTAAGGCCGTTATCCGATCCTAATTCAATGTGTTAACTGAACTTTTGAAAATGCTTCGGTTTTCTAATTAACTTGTCTATAATATGGTAAATTTGTATATAAGTATTCTTTTGTTTATTTTTCTTATGAACAAATTTAGTGGACGATTAGTAATTTGAAATAGTATTTTGAGTGTAGATTTACTAACAATATAAATTTAGGTTCTTTAAGTAGTTGGTGTCTTGAAATTTTCGTTACGAAGTGACATGAACTCGTGATAAAGGACAAACCATTCACTCAATTAAAGAAAATTAAAGCCTTGGCAGATTTACATATTCATAAGGTGTGTCAATAGGCTCAACAATTCTCAAATAGGCACAACAATTCTCAAATAGGCTCCAGTAGATTGATCAAACTTAAAGAACACACAAGAAATTTGTCAATCAGTTTCATACATGGTCTGCACAAAACTGAGTTCCATCAAAAATGGATTGAGAGTTGAATTTTACATCTTTGACTATAATCCATAAGAGTATGCATGGGTTTTCATAAACAAATGAAAAGCCAGCGCATTCGCCAAATCCATAATGTCCACAATAAATATGTGCATGAAAATTCCACTGTACATTACTTTCTTGGAATTTCAGCGCATCCACAAAATTCATCCAATATATGCATGAGACTCCTTTGTTATACGATGTATAGATCTGGACATCTTAACGCATCAGAAATTAGTCAAAGTGAATAATTGAGTCCTCAATAAATCATAAGGGTGGATTGGTTTTCAGTTGAGTTTAAAGGGATAACAAATATCGATAGCAGGTGAACTTAAGAATTTAAGGTGAAAGTGCTCTTTGAATGACGAGTGGGTTTGTCTCATAACGATTTGATCCCAAACTGATCTACTATATTTTTGTATCTTATTGCTTTTTATTTATTTTAATCTTTTAAACTAGGATAGATTTAATTTTCTTATCAGATGACAAAGAAACTTTTAATTAGCTCAATAACATATTTTGAAATTCAAAAGGGGTTTTCAGTCAAGGGTCTGTTGAAAAAGGGTTTTCGGTAATGGGATTTCGAAAAAAAGGGTTCTCGGTTAAATGAAATTTTGAGATAATAAAATAGGGTTTTCGGTGATTTGAATTTCCTTTTTAACTTAAACTGAAAAAGGGAGAGACTAAGAGTTATCAAAACCATTTGGTTTAAGGCTGCTTCATCTAATTCTGTTCTCCAAAAGGTGTCACTCCGATTGCAATTAGTGAAGGATATAAGATATGATCTCATTAATGGCTTTCAAATTTTCAAAATTGAAATCGGTACTGTCGAGTGGTTTGAAAATGTTGGATTTTGATAATGCTTTGATTCACATTTGTGAAATATCTGTTGATCGAAAAAGGAATGAAGGATGAAGGAAAACAGGTTAAGGGATTCTTGATGGCGATTTCGAAGAAGAAAAGGGTTTTGCAACAGTAGATCGAAAACGCCATTGAAAAGGGCAAAGTTCACCGAGAACACAACCTAAAAGGGTTGTGTTCACAGAGAACCCAACCATTCCACCGAGAACACAGATTTGAATCAACTTTCAAAGAGAGTGGACCGAGAAATAAATTGTTGAACTTATAATTTAGCTTTGATGTGTTTTCGGTGAATGAGGGTAATGAATTTTCAATGGGAATAACTGAGTTACAATTTTTTTTTGTATCACTGATATTGAATTTGTGTTAAGACTTATTGTGAGTTTGTGATTTCAGGGAATGGCATCGCTAAAGTTTGTGCCAGATCATAACATAGTGGCCTACTTGTTTGACCCTCCTCGACAACACATGGAGTTTAAATCGCTTATCGTTGTGCTGAATACGTGTAGGATTGCATACGCACTTAGAACAAATTCGGTTATCTGTGAAAGAGCTATTCGAGAATTATGGGGATCTGCAACAATCAATGCTTAAAGTGGACAGATTGAGGCCAACATACAAGGATGCAAGATCACTGTGTTAGAAGAAATTATGAGATCAACGTTGTTGTTTGGGGACCACTCGGATCATCCTATTTCGTATCCAAATGATGTTGTAGTCAATGTACTGATCAGAAAATAATATGAAGGAGAGTACCCTCCATTCGTGAACAAATTCCTTCATCCCTATTGGAGACTATTGGCGCACATGGTTCAAATGGGAATCTCAGGAAACAAAGGATGAGCAGGTGTCCTCAGAGTTGAATTAACCTCTCGTATTGTAGCACTAACAATGGATTGGGATTTTAATTGGTCCAGGTTGGTGTTTGAATAAATGAAGAAAAATCTAAAATGAGTGAAGAAAGAGATATTCTTAATGTATCCTAAGTTTGTCCAAATGATACTGGATGCTCATTATCTAAGCATAGTGAAGACAATGGATTCTCTGGACATAAAGACAATGGGGCCAACTGTTTTCGGACTACTTAAACAAACAAGAAAATGAGCTTAAGTTACTTTTAAAGGGTTGAGACCATTAGAAAAATTTTGAAGGTTTGGAGAAGTTGATGAGACTGATCAAAGGAATGTAATGAATGTGATAGTTGTTGAGGAACACGATGTTCAACCGCAAATGGGAAGACAAGAAGCTGATCAGGCAAATTCAGAGATAGAAACCATTACAATTGATGATGTCGTGGTAGAAATGATTGATCAAGAGTCTGACTCAACACTAAATGAAGAAGAAATTTCTGAGAATCTTACTCCAAGGAAGAGGTCAAGACGAGATCCATGTACTGAACTATGTTCGCTAACTGTGTCAATTACTAGGACTTCCACTTCAGTGTTGAGAAGGAAGATGAATCTTACAGAGTAATCAGGGATGCAAGTAAAGGAAAAGGAATTGATGAGGCTACAGTTGATGTGCATGTGTTACTTGAAAGAGTTTTTGTATTGGAACAATAACTTAATGATCAAGTGCTGCAGTCAGTGACATAATATATACTTATCAGTGAGCTTCAGGAGAATCAAATGGCTCAGAACATGAAAATACAGACTTTAGAAGCAACTCTGGGATGCCTCACTGCACTATTCATGGATCTTAAAAAACAATTGAACACGGATGATGACAATGGTGGTGTTCGAACAAGAATGGATGATGGTGACAATGATGAAGGTCGTTCGAGTGGTGGTGATATGAAGAAATAGCAAGATCCTAAAGTTGACAAGAGAAATGATGGTGCAGCTGAAAAGAGCAGTGATAAAAGTAAAGAGTCTGAAACGAAACAGGGAAAAGCCGGTCCTAGCCAACAAGAAGAAGATCGACTGATGTTTGATGTTGATGATCTATTAAAAGAGAATGTGGAGCTAACTAAGACAGAAGACCCAGGGAAAAGGAAAGTATCCTCATCAGCTGAATATGATTATTCAAACGTTGATAAGTGGGTTGTTGGAAGGAGAGTGGATATTTCTGAGAGATTGAAAATTCAAAGTGTTCGACACAAGGATTATTTCAAACAACAACAAGACTTGCTCGAGTAGTATGTGGTTACTACCGGAAAGAACTATTATGATAAAGTTGATGATCAATCGGGAATTCACTCATGGCATTATGAAGGAGAAACGAATGTGGGTGGTCAATAGAAAACGTGGCAATTTGGAATATTACGAAAGTCCATCGGATTATGAGTCATGGACTCGTGTGGATCTGGAAGAACTTGATGAATCTCCATTTTTCAACCGGTCAAATGACCCAAGAGGAACAGAATTCGATGACTTTCTTTATGAGAAAGTATGTTTGAATTTCAAGAGAATGAAGACTGCCGAGTCAATAGTAAAAAACACAAAGGGGTTAGAGATGGTTGAACTGGGAAAACAATTACATCGGTCAGCTGGCCACCAACAAACAAGTTGAGAAGTATTCCTATTCCACAGAGATTCCCTGATTGATGTTTATCGAACTTTGTTAAGTGGGCAATTGATTCTGAATCTTCTGAAGCTGTGAGTAACTGTTGAGATCATAGGTACCGTATTTTGGATAAGAATGATTTCCTGAGGTTTGGAGAGCATGATATAAATATTCTAGCTATGCATGAAATTAAAACGGATCCGGTGTTCGAAGTGCACTTTAAAGACTTTACTTCATTGGCTGCTTCAATTGTGAGAACTAAACTCTGGGCCAGATCAAAGGTGATGCAGACTCTTCCTACCGAATCTTGATATTAATGGATGATATCATAATCCTAGGGGAAGATTGTAAGGCATAGGTTTGGAGGATTTTGATATCAACAATATGGTTCTCGGCGCAAATGTCTGTTCTCGGCTGGTTTCGGTGTTCTCGGTCATAATATGGTTCTCGGTATGGTGTTTGGTCCGCATTTCTTTAAGTTTGGTTCTCCGTTTCCTTGTAATTGATATAAATAGTGTTTTCATGCTAGAAAAACATAAGCAATCATTCAGTTTATTTCAAAGAAGTCTTTATATCTTCTTTGTTCTTTATTGCTCTTGTATCAGATGAGTATTCCAAGTTTAATCAATACTCGTATGCAAGTTTATGAATGTTTGTTTTGTTTCTTGATTGGCTAATTACTGATTTCCATTCGTTAGTTAGTTTGGTTTGATATCGAATTGTTTAGATTCACATGTTTGGGACTTACAATAATAATACTTGCTATCAAATTTAAGTTGTAGTATTTTGAGTTTATCTGAAAAATCAAATTTTTAATAATTCAAAATTTGATTATATTACTTATATGTTTTGAGTACATAAATTGATATGATTTTATTCATATATATATTATGTCATTAAATTTTAATGTTAAGTTGAATATGATTTCATTTGGATCTTTTCAAAAATTATATAAAAATCCAAAAGAATTTTCTTTTATAGATTTTATTGGTTTAAAATTTCCAAAAATATTTTTCATCTTTCAAGTGTTTTTTCTTAATTTTGCACAAAATGTGTTTTTGATATCTGATTTGAAATTTTTCAAGAAAATCCTAACTGAAGTTAGTTTTGAAAAGTTTTTAAGATCGATATATAAAGTATTTTTCATAATATCGATATTAGTAATATCTACAACATTTCTTTTCTCGATATTAATAATATATGTTCAATTTATACTATATATAATATCAATATTACTAATATCGATATTTTCATTGTCGATATTATCAGAGAGAAATAGAGCCTTCTTCATTCGATTTTGTTTGTTGTGCAATTTCTTGCTTGTTGTGGATTCATATCAGTTCATTCATTACATTGTGATTAAAATCGCTGGTAATAATTCCATTTTTAACCCTAAACACATTTTGATCTGATGATTTGTAATATTGAGTTTTGATTCATTAAAATCGATCAAATTCATGGTTTATTCAAAGGGCTTTTTGTGTAGACTACCTAAACAATGTTATCTGTTTTAGATCTACATGTTTTTATTTCGAAATTTGATGGTTGAAAATTCTGTAATTTTTTTGAATTTTTGAAGATGTTCTTACATCGATACTATTAGTATCGATGAACATTGTAGCATTCATACTAATAGTATGGATGGATGTTTTCAAAAATTTTCTAAGTGTCAGACTTTTACACTGAACATTCATATGATTATATCGATATTATTAACATTGATACTTATATGGATATTGATAATATTGATTTAATTTTTCATATTTTTCTTATTATTGGTATTTTATCAGTGTATCGATATTATTATCGATACTGATAGTATAGATATTTAGTATACTTAGAAAATTTTTGGATTTGTCAAAATTTTCAAAATTTCTTATTTTCTTTTGATTCTCATTTTATTTTTCTTCTTTCAGGATGATTATATAACGGCAAGCATAACGTGATTTCATTGGTGGATGAGGAATTGAAGGAAGCTTCTTTATTCCGTCATATGATTTTTTTTCTGAAGCGTTCCAGAATATCTCATGCTATTTCAGCCAATCTAGTGATTATCATGAATCATATCACTTCATTCTAGGACAATGTTAATTTTGATTGTGCTGCTAAACCTCCTGTCCTAAAATCTAAGATTGGTGATATGTTGATCCAGTTTTCAGTAGAAGATCTTAGAACAGCACTACACTTTCAGGATTTAGACGTTGATCCTTGAATGGTTTCTAATGATCTGATATGTGAAGTTTTTAGTCAGATGGGTTATAATGGAGATGTTACTGCTTTTCAACTGATAAAGAAACCTCTTTATGGACAATGGAGATATTTGTTCCATGTAGTCATTATGTGTCTGTCTAACAGGAAGTTTGGGATTGACACGCTATCCAGACCATTTCAATGTCTTATTCCTACACTGGTGTAATCCCCGCTATTTTCAATTTTCATTTAAACCTTGTAATCGTGCTCAATTCGAAATAAATAAAAGTTTGGGATATTCTTGATCATTTAATATATGGATTTATATATATAATAATAACACAATACATAATCTAAGTTTTTATAAAATTTCATTTTTATAAAAGAATTTTAATTTTAAAACTTAAAAGTCATAATAGGTTATAAAATAAAAGCATTTTATTTTGTAAATAACCTATCCTTAAACTTATAAAATATATACTTAATAATAATAATAATAATAATAATAAAAATAATAATAATAATAATAATAATAATAATAATAATAATAATAATTAGACATTAAGTTTATAAAAGGATATTTATACCAATTAGTTATAAAGTCTAAATTATCAAAAGAATACAAAAGATTTTATAAACTTAGAATTATAATCTAAGCATTTGAGTTGAGGGACTAAAAATGTTAATCTATTAAACCTATATGTGAAGGGGGGGAAATAAACTCAAGAAGGGGAAAACACTGGAACCTTGAGGGATCAAAAGTGTCACAACCCCCAAACTCTTCTCCCTCTTTACTCGGTTAGCGAACCGGATACCCACAAGACCCGTTCGCAACCCGGAAGCCTTAACAGCTCATTCATGCGATCTTGATTCAAATTAGGAATAGATTTGAGTGGGAAACGAGCACGCGGATCGTATCAAACCATTAAAGTCACGAAATCAATACGAATCAATAGGATTTGCTCACCATAAAAAAACGAAACCTTCACCAAAAATAAACTCAACTCCCACGCGTATAAATACCGAATTCATACAGCCATGTCGTTTGCACAACCCTTTCTAACTTTTTTTGAATCATCCAAACGCAATTTCAAGCGCTCTGAAGCCGGATTCGAAGCCACGACCGACCGGACCTGCACGAGCCTATAACACCATCGCTTTCTAATCATTCCAAGTAGGTTTCTGTGCCATCCAACTCGGTTTTAGGAGTAGATCAAAACCCCCATGGTTCTGAGTTCGATTTATCCGTGTATCGATCGAATTCGGGCCAACCAAAATCTAGGGCTCATACAAAATCTGGTTTGATCTTAGTATCTGTTTAACTACATTTTTATTCGAGATTGTTCAAGGCTTTAATGCCCAGCCTAGTGGTAACACACGAGACATGGGGGAGCCGAGACCCGGGTTCGAATCTTTCGGGTGGATCCAGAACCGGGTTTTGCCATTTTTGACCTTATTCCATCCTATTTTTTTGATAAAAAAATACTAAAAAAATCCTAAAATCATGTTTTTATTTTTCTGTTAAAATAAATTTATTCATAAAATGTTAAAATGGTTTTTATTAATAAAACCAATTAATTACATTTACTTTAAACTTAAATACTTAAAATAATAAAACTTTATTCAATCTTTTATCATAAAATAATTTTTATAAAATACATACATATCTAATTTTTATCTTTTATTATTTCCAATAAAATAAAATGATCATTAAATGAATCCTTTTAGTTATAAATCAATTTTTTTCAAACAAATTCTATAACTTTATATGTTTGTTCTATAAAACTCAGAGTTTATTTTCTAAAAAGAAAATTTTATAAACAAAACCATATGAATCTTTCAAAATAAATAAATAAAAAGGCTTTTGTTTTTAAACTAAACATAAATCTTTTATAAACATACAAATTCTTATTTAATTTAAGATGTTTTCTTTGAAAACAAAATTTATTTATTTTTAAACATTAAACAATAAAACAAGAACCAAAGGATGGAAATTAGGTTAATTCAAACATCATTAGTTATTCAAATAGTTATTTATTTATTTGATTATTCAAAAACCAAATAAATAAGTAATTATTCAAAATCCATTAGAAGATTTATTTGTTTGATTATTAAAAATCGGATAAATAAATTATTCACATTCAATTAGGATATTTATTTGATTATTCAAAGTCAAATAAATAAATAAGTATTCAAAAATCAATTAGAATAACTATTTATTTGATTATTCAAATATCAAATAAATAAATGATTATTCTAAATCAAGTATGATATTTATTCATTTGATTATTAAAAATCAAATAAATAAATAATTATTCAAAATGAATTATGATATTTATTTATTTAATTATTCAAAGTCAAATAAATAAATAATCATTCAAAATCAATTAGGATATTTATTTATTTGATTGATAAATAAATAAATAATCCTAAATGAAAACCATTCAAACTTAGACATATCAATTAGGACTTCCATAGTATGCCATAGAAACTAGGATTCTGAAAACTTGAACTCTAAGTACATAGACTAAGAAATTCTATTGCCTTTAGGTTAAGGTGTGCAAGCACAACTTTGTAAATCCTAGGCAACGATTCAAGAGACACGCTAGGACATCATGTGAGTAATTCTATACCCCCTTTTTACATTTTTGTACTTTTGGGATGTTACATATGCCAGTATTCAAAAACTAAGTTATTCTAGAGTCAAAATTCTATAGATGCAATGCCTTTAGTCTATTTGGTTTGAATTCATGCTATGTGATTCTAGTTGCTTTGTGATTCTATGTTATTCAATGATATTCTATACCGAGTAGCCTAAGGTGTGTTAGATACCACCTTCGCTTTGACTTCGGTCAAATGTGCTAAAAGGGCGAAAAGTAAAACTATGGGCAGACTTGTGAAATTACTTAGCCTTGTGCTTTGTTTTTGAACGAGTTTGGAGAAGATATAAACTATGGCAGGCTTGTAGATATACTAAGCTTTTTAGCTAAGTATTGATACGAGTTTGGAGACGAGATATTCTATAATCTAATTGCAAAACTAGTAGGATTTACATGCTAGAGTTTAAACTTATAGTCTAATTGAATTGCATCATTTTCTTACGTATACTATAAACTGTATGGGTTACTTACCAACTATTCATATAGTTGACAAAAATCTTTATTTTGCATATGTAACAGGTTAGATGGATGCTTTCAAGGAAGACATAAGATAGGGTTATGCTAGTAGACCTAGATTTGAATTTTAAAATAATGTTAGAGTATTTCAATTATGTATTTTGGTTTTGAACTATATAATTGAATGGTTGTTTGATCTTAATGAAATTATGTTTGACTTATTTAAATACAGTTGTTTAATTATCGAAACTTACACATAGCACCATGAGTAATGAACAATCTAACTCGCGCCCCGACGTATTGCGCCGTCGGTTGGGGTGTGACAACTGGTATTGAATAAACCGTTCAATAGCGGTCAGTTAATCTTTGATTGCATGGTGAAACAAATCACTGCTACTGAGAAGGAAAGTTTCCTTCAGTATCCAAGATTATTTACGATATTTTTGATCATTTGTACCCGCAGTTGACCAAGTCTGGTCCAATAATCAAGATTACTGCGATCAACAAGAGAATTTTTGCTGATTGTTGTCCAAAGCGGAGAGCTAATATTGAAGATACTCCATTATTCGGTCATATTGTTGATAAACACTTTCAACAACCAGTTGATAACGCTTGGTTTCATGCTGATTCTCCTATTGTTGATCAAAAAACCCATTCAGATGAACCCATTCCAGAAACTGATCTTTTAATTCCTGTTGATACTGAAGTACAATCTATTGCTTCACAATTTAAGGATATGGTTGGTTCTTCTTCTCATCGATCTGAACCAGTTTAGAAAACAATTCATGATTATGATATTCATATGACTGCTGAAGGAGATGTGGTTGATACTTCAACATCGAATTCTAATTATGATGATGTTATTGATCAGTGTGGTAATATTAGCATTCGTGAAAGTTTTAGTAGATGACCATATTCAGAGATAATCAGTGACTCATTAGTAGGAGGTTGCTGCACAAAAGAAAACAAGATCAAATGATAGTGATTCTGGCTATGTTACTTCTGATAGAGATTTTCATTTTGATTCTCCTATTCATGCTTCTGTTTCAACTTCTACTGCTCCGTTGTCTACACCTCCAGTCCGTGTTCCACAATCTTCTACACCGCCTGTTACTCCACCAGTTATGTGTACTGCTCCAGTATTTTATTCTCAGAGTATTAATGTTAACTTAACTGATAGTTTTGCTACCCAATCTTCTCAAATCTTAGCATTGCAAGCTCAAGTACAAGAGTTGCAGTCTGAGAACATTCAGTTAAAGAACAGGGTAAACACATTGAAGGTTACTGTTGCTGACTTGTCAAAGAAGGCTGCTTTGATTATCCCTTTGCAAGATAGATTGGATACTTTACAAGCTGAGGTGGCAGCTACTAAAGATTATCAACATGGTGTTATAAAGATGGATTTTGCTTCTTTTGCTACTATGAACGCTACGATCCATTCTATGAACAAAATGAGTAAATTTCTTCATGATAATGCTTTTCATGTTTTCGAAGATCATTATCATCAGATTCAAGGAATTAAAGATCAAGTTCAAATGATGCATCCTCCAGCTCAAGGGGGAGACTTCTTGTAGAGCTGAAGTGATAACACCATTGGTTGGATGTAGAGATGATGATGATGATGATGATGAAGATGATCAAGGTAATGATTTAGGTGGACCTTCAGCTAGCAATGATGCTATTATTGGGAAGAAGGAGGGAACATTATCTTAGGGGGAGTCAGCTGGAACATCTTTTGCACTTGGACCTGATTATATGGCTAATCTGATTGAGGGAATATTCAGAAAAGAGGTTCGTACAATGAAGTTTGAGTATTTAAAACTTCAGAAACTAAAGAAGATTCTAGTTGTTGGTAATCTTGATTGGATTAAAAGAAAATGGAAGGTGGGATATGAATTCAGACCAGTTAAATCTTTACAGAGAACTCCTTTTTAAAATTTTAACTTGGGTATCATGGATAACCTTTATAGATGCTATTTGGATGTGTATACCTCAGAAGCTGTGTTTCAAGATATAAACAAATGGGAATTTTGTAGAATGTTTGATCATATTCACTTGATTAATCTCTTTGAGAAAGACTAGAGAATGTTGGAAGCAAAACAGATTCAGTATCATAATGATCATAAGGATGAAGCAATGCAATTCAAGAAGGTATTGAATGTTTGTATCAATTAAAAAATTTGTGCCAGTAGTAATTTTCCTTTGCATTGGAAAGAACGAAGATTAACACTAAGTTGTTGCTAAGGGGGAGTCTATTAGTACCCTGATAGCAACAAGCTTGAACAGTTAAATTGAAGACTGAAGATTGCTGTTGTTTCAAGAATGAAGATCGTTATGTTTATTGTATTTGTTTTGTTTTTCAAAATAATGTTTATATTGTTTATTTTGTTTTCTTTTCTTTTGTTTTGTTTTTGTTTAGTTTTTGAAATATGTACAAGTATGGATTTTGTCTATACTATTAGTATCGATAGTAATTGTATCTACCTTATATGATATTATAGCAAGACAAAGGATCTATAATACAAAAACATTGTGCCACAATGCAGCCGGCAGGCAGGAACGACTTTCCTGTCTGGCGGAAGGTTCTCGGGGCGTGATATCGTGTGATAATCGAAATGATCAGATTGTTTACATGCACATGATATATAATTAAATGCTCACATGACATAGATATAGAGTTACGAAGTTAAATTACACAATTCATGTTCATAATTTAACTAAGTGAATCTACCCAAAAAGAGTCATGAAGTAGCTATATTGTATCTACACAAGATGATTCACTAATATCATGCAAATATGCACAACACAAAAGTAAGCTATATGTGCTCTATAAAGTCCCTCTAGCTTATGCCTTGATTTTTGGTGACTAAACATGTTCGTCACCTGAGAAACATGCATTTAAAACAAGTCAATACTGAGTTTTTGAGTTCATAAGTTTAGTAATTGAAAATACTTGAAGTTTGTCATTTACAAGTCATAGCGTCACACACACGTCTTAATGAATTTGTCTTATCTTGTCTCACAAAATGTCCTCTCCATAGTTACCCCTACAGATAGCATGTCATCCAAATCAAGCATGCTTATATATAGG
The DNA here is from genome assembly GCA_009363875.1 of Mikania micrantha. Lineage (NCBI taxonomy): Eukaryota > Viridiplantae > Streptophyta > Magnoliopsida > Asterales > Asteraceae > Mikania > Mikania micrantha. The sequence continues at coordinate 48,095,788 of CM018682.1, read as the reverse complement.
GCATACATATCACGAATGAAGCCGCCAACCCACCACACACTTGACTGAATTCAGCACCACCTCTATTGCAATTATGGATACCAATTCCAACTCACATGTTTTTATCTCATTTGATATCCATGTTAATCCCATAAGATGCGTTCTCATCCCACAATGTTATATGTATAGAATAAAAGTGCATGAAGGGTATATATTACCATGTCCTAAGTTATGGTATTCCCTTATTATTTTAAGGAAATAGTTTAATTAAATCTTACCCTTTTTAGTGTTCTCTCAATTCTAGAGTTAACTATAATTCACTCCTAAGAATAGTAATGGCAGATAACCCATTTGTATTGTCCACAATCTTGAATGTACAGAGCAAAAATGGCAGTTATCCTTTTTAGACCACATTGCCTCCAATTTACCCCTATCTATCTGTAGTCTCATAGAATCAGTGCCTTCATAACAAATCCAGTACCAGTAATATGACTTGAGAGAAAATCAATTCCTCAGTCTACTAGTTAATAGAAATGAAGGGTATAATTACAATCAGTGTTTGAAGATTAATATCACCCATGTGTCGTTTACCAAACCTGACTGATGCAGCCCTGTCACCCGTCGTACGATACCGGCCATTGATAATGTTACGAATAACGTACCAACCTCACTCGCCGGCGGTTTGTCAAACCTATGGTACCAATGCCCTATTGTCGGTTGAGCCTCTGCTAAATGAATGGTAAATGATTTAGTAAGGGACTTATGTCTGGACATGTACACATGAGCACATGAATGTAGTGATATAATACAACAGGCATAATAGTAATTAGTTGTTGTTATGTGTTCTCCAAATGTGATTACCTCATTATCATCTGTTCTTAGTGTTATGCGTTCTCAATCCCTTAACATAGTGTTACAAGAACTTGTCTTATTACACGTGGTGAATGATATCATCATGAAAGTTTGTTATCATGAATATCATTCTTGTTATCTCTTGTAATTTTCTCAATGTCATCTCAAAGTCATCACAGTGCAAATAACAAAGTGTTTATAAGATCAAATCTTATACACTTAAGTTATTTTAATGATTGGATGATTTCATGAAGTTATGATATCATGAAACATCCTTTATTTCTCATTGTTGTCATTGAACACACAAGCATACCCATTGATATGATAAAAGTATGATAATAAAGATGGAATCCTTATTATTTAAATCACATGATAATTGAAATAATGTACTAAAACTTTTAAGTAAAAGAGTTAGCATGTTTCTCAGCCCGCATTTAAAATTAAAAAAGGGTATATGAACTCACCTTATAGTGGTAGCGGTTGACTTAGAAATCAAGAAATTCACGCGCTCGTTGTTGTTGTGATGGTGTTGTATTCACAGCCCTATGTTGAATTCAATGTTGTTTGCAACTTATAAGTACGAGTGATTACTTAGTATGTTAACCCTAAAGGTTGTTAACCTTTATAAATCATTGTTATTTGATTAACCCTATTTCACTAGTGATGAAACATACAAACACATAGAAAATCTAGGTTAAGCTCAGTATATTGTAATGTTCTTTGTTTACATGTTTTAAACTTGAGTTAAAACCTTAACATATTGTATAAGTTGAAATCATAATATTTTTTTAAGCATAAATTCAGGTTTTTGAGTTAAAAATTTGAACATTATCCTTTTCACTTAACTTTACCTGTTATTATCATTTAAGTAACTAGTATAATGAATTAGTTATTAAACTTTTTTGGTTAATGTATTTCAAATAGTTTTAGAAACTTGTTACCTTAACTTGGTTAATGTTATCAAACTTTTTATGAAAACCATAATAATACCTTAATTAAATATAGTTTAGTTATCATCCCTTAACTTGTTCTTAAATCATGTGTTTGTTATAAAATACTTGCTTATATTGTATACACATGTTTTAAGTAAATATTAGCTAATATCGATGGTACCAATGTGGGTACGATCGATAAGCATCAACCGGTTAACAACCATAAACCCTAATGAGTTCTCGATTGACACCATGTGATTCCCATCTACATTATATTCTTTTTCGTGATCCATATGAATAAGTCTCCGATTTAATTTACTTATATAAGGTTAATGTATCAATATGGACGAAGACCAGCTAGTATCGATGGCTTTTATTCAACCAAAACTTAGGAATTTCCAAGGAGGAAGCTGTCGACACTATTAGTGTCGACAGTGGCTTATTGTCGATATTACAGGTCTTCGATTTTGTTAATGTCCATGACCCCTGATTCAGTTCATCTTGGAGAGCTTTGAAGTTAATAAGTTTGACGTGAGTTAATCGATATTAGGGTCATCGAACATAGTTGATTCGATCGAACTTTCCAGTTTGGCCGGACCATCGATTATGTTAAATCCTTGTGTTCATCCATCGATATTGCCATGCCCATCCACCAATACTATTTCCATATTCCAGAAATTATTATTTTGATGTTATTCTAGCATGTACAAATTGATTTCATGCAATTCTAACATGTTTTGATGGACCCAAAACAGATGTCAAAGTTTCGTTAGCCGGTTTTCACTAAAACCCAGAAAACCCGATCCTTGCAGCTTAATTTTACCTCGTTTTAGATAGTTTAAATCGCGATCCTTTGTATTTTCGTGTGGGGGATGTCGAGAGCTTCGATTTGACACCAAGATTGCACGATTTGGTGAAGAAATGAAGGATTTAGGTGGGTTTTTGTGTGTGAATTCTAGAGAGAGAGAGAGAGAGAGGATAAAACCGAAAATGAGGAGAGACATAGAGAGAGAGGTAGGTGGTGAACTTAATGACGGAATTTAAGCTATTAAGGGTTTTTTATACCCGATTTTGTTTCTGGTTCGTTTCGGTTGCTCGGTTTTACATTAACGTCGTGTTTCCGTAACGCAACGCGGAATTTACGAAAGTTAGATAAAGGAGTTTTCCTTTAACCTTTTTATATTTCTTTTTTTTTCACAATATTTTATTGTTTTGAAAACATTTATTTAATACTGTCTCGTCAGATCGTATCACCTTCGCGCGTATTCGTTCGAATCATCACCCGAATGAACACGACGATGGCTTTACTTTCTGATTTTGTTTTCTACTTTTCAAATATTATTACGAACATTAAACCCACATATATGTTTGTGTGAATCGTCACCCACGTAAACACACTGTCAGTTTATTATTCGTAAACGATACTGAATTGTTGTTTTGAATTGGACATTCTCACCGATGGACTCAACTAAACTTAAATCTTTACACATTGTTATGAATGATTTTAAACTGTTTTCTCCCTGAATTGTTGGCTATCTAAAACATGTTATTTGTGGAGATCAGATCGTAACAAATATGTTTTTGTCATTTGTTTTCACAACTGTTATTTCACATGCATTGTTGTATATTGATATCTCAATTTTCATTGAAAGACACATAACTGTTATATGTTTCCATAGAAGAGTGGTCACACAACTGTTTAACACATAGTAATAGTGAGAGTACACATACCGTATGGATTGCCGGACGATCTGCTGCTACTTGTCACATGTTGCATAGAATTTACCCCCTCGATATATACCAATAGTTTGATTTCTCCGGCAGTGGCTTTAGCTTCCCCTCTAAATCCAACTAGAACCAATGATTTTGTTGTATCTCCGATTCAGGAATATTCATCCTTTTGAGTGTCTCTAACTTGATGATATTTATTGAACTCCCTCCGTCTATGAGTATCCTGTGGACACAATGGTTAGCCACATATAAAGTAATTACTAACCCATCATGATGAGGATTCATAATGTTCTTCTAGTCATGTTCTTCAAAAGATACCACGGTTTCTGTGGTAAAGGTCTACGTCATTGTTGGTTTGTCTCCATTCTCCGTCTTAGCTTCTTTGGCATATCTCCTAGCTGCAAAATAAGAGGTACGCCATATTTCAGACCCTCCAGAAATAAAATTTATCACCTTGGCATCTTTTGGTGGAGTTGTAGTTCTTTTTGGGAATTTGTTAGGATCCTTTCTTCTTTCCTACCTTTTGCCAAATATTTCTTTGAGATGGCCCTTGCTAAGCAGGTAACTTATTTCTTTTCTTAAGGCAATATAGTCTTCTATTACATGACCAAAGTCTTCATGGAATGCACACCATTTAATTTGGACTTGTCTTTTGCAGCAAACTTCTTATCCTTAGTGTTGTCACACCATTTGGATCTTGCTTTTCAGAACTAGAATCTTCATTTCTCCAAGCATCATTGAGTGGTGCAACATAATTAGCCCTTGCACAGTGAGATATTAAATCTTTTGTAAGCACAACATCATTACTCTTCTGATATGTCTTCACTTGTCCCAAACTGGAGTCTGTCATGTGCCTTAACTTCAACTTGTCATCCACAGCTCTTGTCAAATTTTGTTAAGGAAATCTCTCATCAATAAGCATCTGTACAAATCTTGGATACATCAAGAACTTGTCCATGGATTTTGTGATATTATCAGATAAATATCTGAAAATCATTCAAGAGGCATTGAATGGCTTGTTTAGAATCAAAGCAACCATGGCTGATCTCATAAGATCTCTCAACTCATAAAATGTACCCCTCCTCGTACTCATACAATGAAGCAGTACATGTGCTAGAAACTTGTACTGGAGAGGCAATTTTCCTTTCTTGATTGAGTATTCACTATATACTCCAAATCATTTGATTCTCAAGAAGAAACCCTTAATACATCGTTCTGGAATCAAAGTCATTCCTTCAGGTTCTCCACCAAACCTCAAAACTCTACGAACATCAGCTTCACTAATTGTCATCACTGGTCCAAGCACACTAGCCTCAATAACAAAAACATCATCAACAGTGATTAATCTTGTTGACTCCTAGAATCTTTGGATATGAGATCTATAGATGTGACAATGATTAGATATAGCATAATAGATCCTTGATCGTCTCAAAAACTCAATCATAGGTGTAAACTCCTTGCCATTCTTTGTTGTAGGATCCATGTAAGCACAAATGTTATGTTTGTCACCAAATGCCAAGTTTGCCATATCTGCAATTTATAGAAAACATATATCAGAAACATAATTAAATTTTGGATTAAAAATTAAAAAAATTCCAAGTCTTAAGTCCAGCGAACATATGTCCTTAACCGAACCTTCACATGTGAACGAACCTAAGTTTAAGACAAACCTATTTTCAGATTAACGAAACTGAATTTCAGACGAACCTAGTCAACAGGTGCGAACCTTTGGTCAAACAAACCTTTAACAGTTAAAGGTTCAGTCATTGATTCAGAAAAGGTTCGGCACGAACCTTTTTATGCCAAACGAACATGTTAACCAACGAACCTGTCTGAAATTCAAATCAAAATTCAATTTTATGAAATAGATCAGATTAATCACATCAATATGTTCGCCACAAACCGATCAACAACTTTAATGAAAGAACTTTTTCAAAATCTTTAATCAATTATTGTTTATTCAACTTTGAAGAGTTCGACTAACTGGAACTTAAAACGTATATGTATACAAATCCAGCCGGTGAAATTTCAATCCATATACCTTTTTGAAATCACGACAACACAACAAATCCAATGATATATAGCAAACACTCAGACAATCACGAATTCGAAAACTCAGTTCAAAACAATCAGAGGTCCGTCTCCAACAATCATAGTGAAAGTGACAAATCAAATAAACGAACCTTTGCATTTATACTTCCACAAAATTCAAACGAACCTTAGAAAAAAACTTTTAACGAACTAATTAGACGAACCCTTTAACAAACCTTTTGTACGGGAACAAACCTTCTTGAACGAACCTGTGGACAAACCTTATGAACGAACCTGTGAAGAAACCTTTGAACGAACCTACAAACAAACCTAAAATAGGTTCGGCACACCTATTCCACAAATTCTCACAAACCTTTGACATTTTGACCTTTTCAAATTTAATCATCAATAGTCCAAACAAAATTTGGTGTTTCAGAGTTGAAAATAATCAATCAATTATTATTGACTCAACATCAGATATAAACAAAAATTGTTTTGGATTTTTAAATTTTATATTAAAACACACCAAAATTTATTTTTGAAAGAAAAATTGAAACGAAACATGAAAACTGAATAAAAACAAACACTCGTTTTTGGTGAAAAAGATCCAGATATGAGATCATATTGCATTGCAATCATCTGCACAAACTGATTGAGCTAATGAATGTGTTAATTAGCAAATCACAACCCAAACATTATTGCTAGTATGCAAGTCCAAATTAAGTTTAATTACTTAGGTAAGATATCAATTGGAACCAAAACAATCACAAACTTTAAACCAACTGTGTATGTTAGATCATCTAATACACATCAAGGAGAGTCTAGTGGAAATTTTCAAAAGAAAAATGATATGTCTAAGAAAGTGGAAAAGGTGGATTTCTTCTTTGATAATTTTGGGGCGGGCAAAAGGTTAAATCAGAGAATTTTCAAAATAAACTGGATAATTCAAATATAAGATCAACTGGTTTAAGAAACAAAAGTTCATCTTCTAAGTAGTTCATCATGTTTTTATGATGAACTCAAACCAAAAACCCAAACAAAAGAGAGGAAGTGTTACCAATGTGGTAAAACGGGTCATTTGGTTGCTGACTGCAATATAGGATTCAGTTTGAGTGATTGTGGTAGTTCGAGGTCTTTCTCACCAAGGAAAACAAGCAAGTGTTTTACTTGTTGTGGTAAGGGGCATAATTCTGCTAATTGCCCTAATAACAAAGTCAGAAAGAGTTATAATGAGGATATTTGGGTGCATGTTTCAAGTGGGAGGTCTAGGAAAGATAGACCAAGTGAAGATGAAATGAAAGTTCTTAGAAAATTCAACCCTGATTGTTTTTGGGTAAAATAAGAAATTAAGAAAAATAAAAGAATTTTTGAAAATAAAAGAAATGTTAAAAAGATTGAGAAAACTGTGATTTCATCTGATGATGAGTCATTTGAAAATTTTACTTCAAGATTCTCATTTTCAAAACAACCTACTAAATTTAAATCATTTTGGAAACTCAAGAACAAATCGGGTGATGAATTCTCTAAGAAAGAGGAGGATACAAGTGATGATGGTTATTCAATCAAGTCATCACAGAAAAATGGAAAGGGTCCATTCCGGGAGCTCGACGCCGAAATGGCGTGGTCATCCCTTTTGAGTAGTAACAAGTTTTTTTTAATTTATTGTGCAGGTTACATCCACGGGCCATATTAGCAATTGTTGGATTGTTGATAGTGGATGTTCCCGCCATATGACTGTTGAATTAAGCTTGTTAAGAGATGTCAAGCTTGCGAAGGTAAGTTATGTGAACTTTGCTGGAGACAAAGGAGGTCAAATTACAGGGATTGGTACTTTGACAAATGGGAAGGTTTCTTTTTGGCAATGTTAAATTTTGTAAAGAGTTAACTAACAACTTGTTGAGTGTCTCACAGATTTGTGATAAAGATTACAAAGTGATGTGTGACAAAGAGAGGTGTTACGTGCTCAAGCAAGGATTCAAGATTTAAGAAGAGTGGATTTTAATGAGAGCTGAGCATAGCAAGGATCTCTACGTGCTTGACATGGCAAAAGCAGATACAGTAAATAATGTGGAAACGTGCTTGGTGCCCAAAGCTACTGAACAGGATACATGTTCTTGGCACAGGCGGATGGGACATATTCACATCAAGAAAATGAACCATCTTGTACATAATCATTTAGTTGATGGTGTACTTGTAAAACATTTTAGAATTCCGGATGTGTGTGTCTCATGTAAAATGGGTAAACAGAAAAGGAAGTCCCATAAAACAAAGAAAATTTTTTCCATTGACATGCCCCTTGAACTTCTTCACATGGATCTTTTTGGACCCATCAATGTGAAGAGTATAGGTGGTGATTCTTATTGTTTTGTGGTGACTTATGACTTTTCAAGATTTTAATGGGTTATGTTCTTGAAACATAAATCAGAAACTTATGAAAACTTTTTTTTGTTAATTAATAGGTTAGAGACATTATATAAACTAAGGGTGAGGCGTGTAAGATGTGACAATGACATTATATAAACTAAGGGTGAGGCGTGTAAGATGTGACAATGGGACCGAGTTCAGGAATCATCAAATGGAGGAGTTTTGTAATTCCAAAGGCATTCAGCAGCAATTCAGTGCACCATATGAGCCTCAGATAAATGGTGTAGCAGAAAGGAAGAATAGGTCTTTGATTGAAACTGCAAGAACGATGCTTGCTCATTCTAAACTTCCCATTACTTTTTGGAGTGAAGCTGTGGCTACTGCTTGTTTTACCGTTAACCGAGTTTTAATCGACAAAAGACACAATAAAACTTGTTAGGAATTGGTTCAAAATTGGAAGCCCAATCTGGAAGAGATGGAACCTTTTGGGGCTCCTTGCACTATGCTGAAAAAGGATTCAAAATTCAATTCTAAAGTTGATGAGGGTTTCTTTCTCGGATATAGTCTTCCAAACAAACGTGTGTTTAACAAATGTACGGGTGTTGTGGAATTATGGTATCATGTGGATGTCCAACGACATACACCTATACCAAATGGAAAGAGTCCAGATTGCCTTTTCAATTACAATAAGTTGTTTGAGTCTTTTAATATGTCTTCAACTGTTTCTGATGATGAAATAACCTTACAAATGTTGTATGATTTGCAGGATTCATATGAACAAGGAATTTCTTATCAACCTGGAGATGAAGTTATTACACCACATGAGGAAGGTACTTCAGAGGTTCATAATGATGATTGGTCATCAGATGATGAAAATGAGGTTTTTGAAGATCCTTGATCATGATGTGGTTGTACAGCAAATGCCTGTCACACGTGTTCATGTCAATCATCCACTTGATCAAATTATAGGAGATCCTAGTGTAGGAATGCAACACGTAATCATGTTACAAATGAGGAAAGTATATATGTTGAGTTAGAGAAAACTCATGGTAGTCAGGAGCCAAAGACTGTGAATGAAGCTTTGCATGAGCCTTCCTGGGTGGAAGCCATGCAAGAGGAACTGAACCAATTTTGCAAATTGGGGGTCTGGCATTTGGTTGACTTGCCAAAAGGAGAGAAAAAGATTGGCACACGGTGGGTGTTGCGATGCAAGGGAGATGAAAGAGGTGTAGTAGTCAGAAACAAAGCTCGTTTAGTGGTTCAGGGTTTTAGAAAAATTGAAGGAATTGATTACGGTGAAGTTTTTGCACCTGTTGCGTGGTTAGAAGCAATTCGGCTTTTTCTTTCTTTTGCAGCCCACAAGAAATTCAAAGTATTTCAGTTGGATGTTAAATCTGCTTTTCTATATGGCTCTTTGAAGGAAAAAGTGTATGTTTGTCAGCCATCGAGCTTTGAGGATCCTATCCATCGGGATCAGGTTTATCTTTAGGACAAAGCACTGTATGGTCTTCATCAGGCCCCACGAGCTTGGTATGAGACCTTATCGACTCACCTTATAGAACACGGGTTCAATAGGGGTCAGATTGACAAAATTTTGTTTTTTCAGGAAAAGTGCAAGTAGATTCTCCTTGTTCAGATCTATTTGGATGATATCATCTTCGGATCTACAGATGAACAAATGTGCATGGAATTCAAAGAGGTCATGATTGATAAATTCGAGATGAGCACGATGTCAGATATCAAGTTCTACCTTGGTTTACAAGTAGACCAAACCGATAATGGGATTTTCATACTTCAAACCAAATATATTCAAGATGTGCTAAAATTGTTTAGCATGCTTGATTCAAAACAAATTTCCACACCCATTCAGCCTAATCAGGGGATTGAGCCTGATATTAAGGGGGAGTTGGTAGATCCCACACTTTATCATGCTATTATTGGAAGTTTGATGTATTTGACTGCGTAATGGCTAGAAATCATTTTTGTTACAAGCACTTATGCCAGATATCAATCTAAACCTAAGGTGTCACATCTAATAGCAGTCAAACGAAATCTTCGTTATCTCAAGGGTACACCAGACACCGGTTTATGGTATCCTAAGGATGATAACCTTTGTTTCAATGCCTACAGTGACTCCGATTATGGAGGATGCAAACTAGATGCTAAGTCCACAACTGGTGGTGCACAATTCTTGGGGGTAAGACTTGTCTCTTGGCAATGTAAAAAGCAAACTTCTTTAGCTACTTCGACTTGTGAAGCTGAGTACGTAGCTTCTACTAGTTGTTGTTCACAAGTGTTGTGGATACAACAACAAATGAGAGATTATGGTTTGAATTTTCTTAGTACCCTATACATGTTGATAACGAGGCTGCCATTGCTATTACTAAACACCCAGTGTATCATTCGCGTTCTGAACACATTGATATCCAATTTCATTTTATACGCGATTGTTATAAAAAGAAACTCATTGATGTGGTGAAGATACACACAAGTGAGCAATGTGCAGACCTTCTCACCAAGGCCTTCGAACAAACTCATTTTAAGTATTTACTCAAACTTAATGGAATTCAGGTCATGGGTGAGGTCATACCAAATCAATTTCCTTCATAACCAACTTTTTATTGAATGAACATTAGATTTTTTTTTCTTTATAGTTTTTTTTCTCTATTTGTTTTGTGTTTTAGGTTTTAGGGGGATAAAATTTGAAAAATTAAAAACAATTGAAAAATAAAAAACACAAAAACAATATAAAATTTTTAAAAAAATACAAAAACAATGAAAAAATAAAAAATGAGAAATTGATTCGACCTGGTGAGATCTGATGGTACATTGTAGCAATCGGAAGCACATCTGAATCATACTAGAACTTAAACACGAAGAGCATTCACAATTACTAAGTATGAGATGTTGGTAGGTTTATAACTTAGTTGTGATAACATTTGACAAAATTATGATCATACTTTGTGTAAAACATTTGCTTAGGACACAGTGTTTAGCTTTGTCCTGAAAGCGTGGTGTTGAATCTCACAATGACTGTCTCTTGATCTAAAGTCACTTAAATGCTAGCTTTTGATTATGTTGTTCATTTTTAAAAGAAATTCTAAATTTGGTTTTTCTTTTATTTTTGTTCAAATCTGAAACATTCTTTCTGTATACTTACGTATCGACCTAATTGTTAAGGCCTTGAATAATTCAAATTTGTTTTCATGGTTTGATTAAGGTTTGGGCAATCTCCGTATATATGAAAATATCGATCTGATTGTTAAAATCTTAATCTTAAATTATTGTTTCGTTCATTATCTGGTTCATTTGAGCATACGAAAGGATCAACCTTGATTCAAAGATCTTGAACAATTTCAACTTGTTTTATATTTTCTTGTTTTCAAAAAAAATTCTATATTGTTGTCGCATGATCAAGCTAGTCACATACTTGAATTAAATTGAGCATCAGTGTATGGTTAACAATTCACAAAACGGGGATGTGTTCAAGTGAGTGAAGAACATAAAGTTTGTGATTGTTTTGGTTCCAACTGATATCTTAACTAAGTAATTAAACATAATTCGGACTTACGTACTGCAATCATGTTTGGATTGTGATTTGCTAATTAACACAATCATACTTGTAAATATCATTCTCATTGATAATGAAATCAATTACAACTTGCACACATCAGAGAACACACAGTTCAGTCACACACTCTATTCTAAGAATTACAGATTCTGTCAAGAACTACTAACAAAATAACAAACCTGCAAATATATACATGGACCAAACGAACCTACACGAACCCATAGGATCACCAGACCAACCAATAGGTTTGATGGACGAACCTTTACAATACAAAGACAACAGGTTCGTTTGAACTAAACAAAATGCATAGGTTCGTGGGCCAGACGAACCTAGCAAAAACCTATTACAAACCTTTATAACATAACCAAAACAGAATTGAAAGCAACCTATTACAATATGCGCCAACACTTAGGAGTCCATCTGGCTTTTTCCCCTAAATCCTACATAGCACATATTAGTTCAGGAAAATCCACAGAAAAACAATAATTAGATATCTTGGGATATTCTTCTTCATCCTTATCATCATCCACAACATTGATCTTGTGATTATCGGACTTGTAGTAAGGTTTGGACTTGAAGGATTTGCTCGTGGGCAAGTCCAGCTTCCTTTTTCCCTGATCATAGGAGGTGTTGTAGTTAACGCCTTTTAAATTTCTTTATCGTCTTCCAACCTAATTAATCTTAATACACGATTCCGGACATCATCCATATTCCTGCAAGGATTCATAACCAAGTCATCATAAAATGGTGAGTTTATTTGCAATCCCATTTTAAACGCTTGAACAGCTGTAGTGATAATAAGGTTAGGAATATGCAATGATTATCTGCAAAATTTGTTGACATATCTCCTTATAGATTCATTTGGTCCTTGAGTTATCCTATATAAGTCACTAGTCAGCCTTTCAAATGTCATACTGTAAGAAAACTGGTTATTGAATAAGTTTATTAAATGTGCAAATGATGTAATTGAGTAAGGAGGAACAGTGAGTAGACATTTTAGGGCTGCTCCTGTTCGTGTAGAACCAAATCTTTTGCATAGGCAGGCTTTTTCAGATGTGGCAGAATGGGGTTGGTCTCCATTCTCTCCTTATACTATGCCACATGTTCTTCAGGATTCGTGGTCCCATCGTATAATTTAATGGTGGGAGTTTGAAATCTTTTCGGGATCTCAACATTACATATGGTTGGAGCAAATCTGGATATCCTATGAGTAATCGTAGGAACATCCGGGATAGGTTTCACTACTCCTGGAACGCTCGATATCATATCCCGAAGTTTCTGCCCTTCTATAGCCTCTTGGGGAGTTATTCATATTTCCTGAGAAGAACCAAAGTTAGTAGTATCAATAAGAGAATAATTATAAGTGTTACCCATAATAGGGGTTGGAAGTGAAGTTTTTGGTATATGGATATAATCCCGAGATATCCCTAGTTCTTGGGATTCAGATGAAGTTTTGATACTGGTTTACATATGAATAAAGTCTCCATAATAATTCCAGGACATCCCTGATGTCCTGAAATCAAGGATCTTTGGAGCTAGTGGAGTAGAAGCTTTGACTTGTTTGTTCTTCTTAGCCCTCAAATTCTCCATTTCCCTGAGAAGCCTTTGATTCATCTGTTGTTGATCTATCATTTTGTTGTTGTACCTGTTGAACCATACTTAAAATTTCATTATTAGAAAAAAGCATAGGAGTAGTAGTAGTCACTCTTGTTCATGGAACACTTTCTGCTACAAATGTGGCCTTCTTTCGAGAATTTTTTGGTTTCTTGGAGAAAATAGGAATCTACGAAGACATATTAGTAGTAGCAGCATAAACTGTAGGTAATGCAGATGTTGATCTCGGTTTTGAAGCCATATTTCGCTATAGTTGCTGAGAAAACGCCTTTAAACAAATTTTTTATTATAAAAAACACAAGTTTGCCCCACGGTGGACTCCAAATTGTTTCAGGTAAAAATTAACAAGTATAATTTTTAGCAAAACCGAATTAGTAAAGTGGGGTTTTGTGTTTAATAACTAGGAATATCAATTTAACACGGTTTACAATAAAAATATCCTTGAGGATCCCTAGGGATATCTGAGAATATGAATCAAAAAATAGCCAAACACACGAGATTTAGACTAGGAAAAGCCCTTAATCCCTTACGATTGCCGGCATAAAAACTTCAGGAGGTGACAATTGTCACTCTGCCTAGTTTATTAATGCTAATTTAAACGAAATACAAAGACAGAGCACAGTATGATCGATGCTAGTAGTGAAAGTAATCTCGTATTGCTGCTAAGTGTGTTGTGAGTCCCCAATATCGATCATTACCTTGGTATTTATACTACAAATTTACAATGAACGAACATTATAGCCGTTGCGGTTATTTTGGAATCATTCCTTTCATGGACGACTAGTTTAAATTTCAAGGCATTGAGTCCTCGCGGTTCCCGTAGTCCATGTTCTCTTATTTGGAATGTTTGTTGACTTCTCCAGTGATTATAGCTTGATAAGCCATTGACCTGTTAACCTAAAATCTCAACATTTAAATTAGGAATAAACAAAGATTTACAAAAGGGCCTCATCCGTGAGTCACTAACTCCTTGTGCAGTTCCGACTATTTTAGTACCTAAAAATAATGGTGAATGGCGTATGTGCATGGATAGCCACTCAATCAATAGGATCACAATCAATTATCGGTTTCCTATTCCGAAGTTGAATGATTTGCTGAATGAATTATATGGGTGTTTTCTAAGATCGATTTGCGAAGTGAGTGTCATCAAATTCGGATCTACGAAGGAGATGAGTGGAAGATAGCTTTTAAAACTAAGGGAGGGTTGTATGAAAGGCTGGTTATGCCATTCGGCTTATCCGATGCGCCTAGCACATTTATGCAATTGATAAATCACTTTCTTAAACCTTTCCAAGGTCGGTTTGTTGTGGTCTACTTCGATGATATCCTATTATTCAATAAGAATGTTTCTGAACACATATTCAACAGTTATTTCAAGTGTTGGCTCTAGAGAAACTCTATGACATGTTGGGAAAATGTGAGTTTTTTACCAATTAATTGGCACTTCTTGGTTAGCTGGTAACCGATTAGCGCATTCACGTTGATAATAGGAAGGTTAAAGCCATTCCTAACCGGTCGGTTCCTCAATCAATTCAGCAGTTCTGCAGCTTCCATGGTTTAGCCTCTTTTTATTGGCGGTTTGTAAAGGATTTCAACACCATTATGGCTTGTTTGACAAAACTTACAAAACTGAAATACTTTACATGGAACCCACAAGCTCAGCGTGCATTCGAAGGGCTCAAGTTGCGATTGACGTCGGCTCCGGTTTTAGCACTTCCTTGCTTCGATGAGGTTTTTGAGGTCGAATGTGATGCCTCCAGCGTAGGTATTGGGGCTATCCTGTTACTGCTGAGTTGACCCATAGCCTATTTTAGTGAAAACTTCAATGATGCTTAGCGCAGGTATTTCACTTACGATAAAGAGTTCTACGCTATTATTCGCGCTCTATATCATTGGTAGCATTATTTAATATCAAAGGAGTTCATCTTACATTCCTTTCATGAAGCACTTAAATATATTCAAGGGCAACACAAATTGCAACCTTGTCATGCAAAATGGGTTGAATTTTTGCAAGCTCTCATGTTTACTATCAAACACAAGTCTGGGAGGTTAAATAAGGGTGCTGATGCGTTGTCCAGAAAATATGCCCTAATTACCACCTTACAACCTAGGATTCTTGGTATAGAACTCCTCAAGTAGGAGTATTTGAATGATCCTAATTTCGATGATACTTTCCTCCGATGCCAAGACCATCCTAAAGATGTGTATCATCTGTCTCAAGGCTATCTTTTTAAACATCATTGTTTGTCTATTCCTCGCCATCCTATTCGTATCTTTTTGATTAAAGAGAAACATGACGGTGGGTTAGCCAGTCATTTGGGTATTGATAAAACCTTCCATATGTTACAGGCAAACTTTTTTTGGCCCAAACTGGATCGAGATGTGGCTCATTTCATCGGAAGATGTCTCCCTTGTCATCGTGCTAAAGGCCACTCTTTACTACATGGTAACTATCTACCATTACCTGTTCCTATTTATCCTGGGAAGACATTAGTTTTGAATTTTTAATTGGTTTAGCCTGAACACAAAGACAAAGGATTCTAGCATGGTCGTTGTGGATAGCTTTTCCAAGATGGCTTATTTTGTGGCCTGTCAAACCACTTATGGTATTGTTAAGGTGGCTAATCTTTTCTTCAGAGAAATTATTCGCCTACAGTGTTCCAAAATCCATGGTTAGTGACCGTGATGTGAAATTTCTTAGTCACTTTCGGATTACTTTATGGCGCAAATTGGACACCAAACTCAAAGTCACCCCAAACGAACCGCCAAACGGAAGTTACTAACCGTACTCTTGGTTCTATACTGCGAGCCATCATTCCTAACAATTTGAAGCAGCGGGAAGACCTCCTTCCTCATGCTGAATTTTCTTATAACCGAGAACCAAACAAGACTACAGGACTTAGTCCATTTCAGGTTGTCTATGGGTTGAACCATAAAACACCGCTTGATTTGGCTGTTCTTGATACGTCTTCAAAATTTAACCAAGAGGCAAGTAACCAAGCTTCTGATATTAAATCTCTTCATCAACATGTGCATGATAAGATTGTCCGTTACAATGACCTTCTGAAATATCGTCGTGTGACATGGGTCGTAAGCATATTTTGTTTCATCATGGTGATTTAGTTTGGGTTCACTTTCGCAAGGACATGTTTCCCGCCAAGCGTAGATCAAAACTTAATCCACGTTCTAATGTCCATTTAAGATTTTGACTAAGGTGATTGACAATGCTAACATAGTTAGTCTACCTGGGACTCTAAATGCTTCTGCCACCTTTAACATTGCTAACCTTGAACTTTATTTTAATCCTTCCGATCCTTTACTAAGTTTGAGGGCAAATTTTTTTGAAGATGGAGGGATGATATGAAAGCACCAGATTCACCCGAACCCAAACAACAAGAACTAGAACACATACACGAACATAAGGAAGACTTAACTTCATCATCAGTGGGTTCTTCATGGGTTGGCTGTGTTTTATCAGAGTTGAGCAACTGAGCTGCGCATTTGGAACGGAGCTACCCATGTTTTTATTTTATTTCGAGAAGTTTGTTTCTTCTTTTATTTAGTTTATATATTTATTTTGTTGAAAATTATATTTCCAGCAGTTAGAGTTATTGTGTACGTAGGTGGTTACTACTTCTTTTCTTCCTATGTATTGTCTATTATGAATGAAAGAACATAGTTTTTGAGTTCTAAAAAATTACACAGTTTTTGAAGTATTTATCTGAATTGATTTGATTTTCGGGTATTTGATCCAAATTTTATCAACTCTGACTATCAAACTGCTTTCATGATGCCAAAATGAATATACTGCTATAAAGTAATGCAATTCGGCCTAAAAAACATTGTAGGTACCAGAGGCTTGTCAACATGATGTTCAAGGAGAAGCTAAGGGACAAGTATTCAAATCAAAGATTACTGAATATCATGTTAAGGATCTTTAGTAATCATTTGACATACTAGATCATTACAATATGAAACTTAATCCCTATAAGTGTCATTCTGGGGTGAGATTAGAAAAGTTCTTGTGATATGTGGTCACCAAGTGAGGAATCAAGGACAACCCAAAACAGATCCAAGCAATCTTGAACCTTAAATCCTCAACAAACATGAAAGACATGCAGAGATTGACTGGTAGGAAAGCTACACTCCATAGAATCATTTCAAGATATTCTAAAAAAAATCAAGGGATTATATGATATACTTAAGAAGAATAAGAAGTTTCAATGGGAAGAAGACCGTGAGAAGTCACTTCAAGGTTTTGAAAGAATATTTATCCTCACCGTCATTGCTCATAAAGCCAGGAGATTGTGAAGCACTATCATTATACTTAGTAGTATGCCGAACTATTGTAAGTGCAATTTTGGTTAAGGATCACCATGGATCATAACATCCTATATGCTATGTAAGTAAGAGCCTATTGGATGCTGAGACTAAAAATTCTCATCTTGAAAAGCTATTCCTAGCCCTAATCATGGCGTCAACAAAACTTATACATTACTTTGACACACATAGGATACATATTAAGACAAACTACCTATTGAATATGTGTTAAGAAAATATGAGCTATCAAGAAGGATGGAAAAATGGTCAGTGAAGCTTAGCACCTACGATTTAGTAGTGATCTACAACCTGAAGTAGACTTAGAAATCCAAATCTTAGAAGAAAACACCAAATAATGGACTCTATTTACCTCAACCAATTGCCTGTGAATTTCATGCAACTAACAACGAAGCAGAATAATCATAGAATATGAAGCCTTAATAGCAGGACTTCAATAAGCCACGGATATGAATATTAGGTATCTCCATGTGTTTGTCGATTCCTACTATTAGCCAATCAATTTAATGGTTTTTACACAGCTAAAGGAGATAAATTGGGAAAATACTTGGAAATAGTTAAGGACATAGTAGGTGTTAAGCGCAAAATATTTTCACTCGGGATATTTCAGGATCCGAGATATTTCAGGATCAGGGATATTTTAGGAATATATATATACTAACAATTATCTCTATTGCTTAACATTACTTGCGAGATTTCAGGAATTGACAGGTTGTCTTACTAGTGGCCCTAACATCACAGAGACACGCCGCAATTACTTCAACTTAAACGCGGAATCTAAGAGAAATCTATGTGATTGATTTGATTGAGTCTTCCATGATTTGGAAAGTGCTGGAATAATCGAAACAACTATACGAATGTTGTTAAACATTCTCTTGTATTTTCTTTATATAAATACCGAGGCTTTTGATCGATATAGGACACTGGATACTCAAGAAACACACACGAAACTCACCGAAGCTTTTTTGGCTGCTTAGAATCGATCAACTCGCGCTCTTTGTTTGTATTTTGTTTGATTGATTATTAATAAAACTAGGCATAGTTACAATTGTCACCTCCCGATGTTTTTGTGCCGTCAATCCTAAGGGATTAAGGGCTTTTCCACGTATAAATCTCGTGTGTATTGCTATTTTTTCTGTTTAATATATTCGAATATCCCCAGGGATATTGGGGATATCCTGAACGTATATTCGGTGTATTCAATATATTTGTTAGTAAAACACAATACCCCACTTTTCTAATTCGGTTTTGCTAAAAGTTAAGCATGTTAATTTTTACCGGAAACAATTTGGCGCCCACCGTGGGGCAAACTTGTGTTTTTTATAATTAAAACCTTGTTTAAAGGCGTTTTCAAAAGAATTATATCGAAAAATGGCTTCACAACCGAGATCATCTTCTTCATTACCTACTATTTCTGCTGCTACTACTAATATGCCTTCGCAGATTCCTGTTTTCACCAAGAAGCCCGACAATTCTGGAAAAAAGACTACCTTTGTGGCCAAAAGTGTTCCATCGACGAAGATGACAACTACTGTTCCTATACTTGTTTCTAACAATGATATCTTGAGTATGTTTCAACAGGTACAGCAGAACATGATAGATCAACAACGAATGAAAAAAAGACTTCTTAGGGAAATGGAAAACTTGAAGGCTGAGAGGAATAAGCAAGTTGAAGTTACTACACCAATAGCTTTGAGGATCCTTAATTTTGGGACATCAGGGATATCCGGGAATCATTCTAGAGACTTTATCCCTATGCAGACCACTATCGGAACTTCCTCAGGATCCCAAGATCTGGGAATATCTCAGGATAATATCCTTATCCTTAGAACATCACTCCCTACACCGTTTACTGGTAACATTTATAATTATCATTCATCAGAGACTACTAACCTTGGTTCATCACAGGAAACAAGAATATCCCCTCAAGTGGCCAAGGAAAGCCAAAAACTTCGGGATATGATCTCAAGTGTACCAGGAATAGTCAAGCCTATCCCAGGAGTACCAGCAATCACCCACAGGATATCCAGATTCGCTCCTCCAATATGTGATGCTGAAATCCCAAAGATATTCCAAACTCCCACCATGAAGTTGTATGATGGGACCACGGATCCCGAAGAGCATGTAGCCCAATATAGGGAAAGAATGGAGACAAATCCTATTCCCCCACACCTGAAAGAAGCTTGCTTATGCAAAGGATTCGGCTCAACTTTGACAGGGGCAGCTTTAAAATGGCTACTCAATGTTCCTCCTTACTCGATTACTTCTTTTGCTCATTTGATTAACTTATTTAATAATCAATTTTCATGTAGCAGGACATCTGAAAGATTAACTAGTGATCTCTACAGGATATCATAGGGATCGAATGAGACTTTAAGGAGTTATGTGAACAAGTTTGGCAGAGAATCATTGGATATCCCTAATCTCGATATCACTACGGCTGTTCAAGCTTTCAAAATGGGGTTACAGAAAAGCTCACCTTTTTATGATGATTTGGTTATGAATCCTTGCTGGAACATGGACGAGGTCTGGAATCGAGCATTGAGGTTCATAAGGTTGGAAGACGATAAAGAGATCCAGAAGAGAATTACTACAACTCCTCCCAATGACCAAGGCAAAAGGAAGTTCGATTCACCCACCAACAAATCATTCAAACCTAAGCCATACTACAAGTCTGACAATCAAGTTTACAAAGTTTAAAATCCAATAATGAGGTACTATCTGAGGATCAAGGCACAGTTGATGAACTTAGAGATATTGCAAGAATCAGAATGGCAACATATTAGCAAAAGATGACCTAGATGGCTAGGTCATACAACAGGAATATCAGAATTCGAAGATTCCAAATTGGAGATTTAGTTTTAAGGAAAGCATTTCAGAATACTACCAATCTGACTGATAGGAAACTAGCTCCAAAATGGGGAGGACCCTATAGGATTTAATCTGAATATGCAAAGGGCCATATAAATTAATCAACATGGAAGGATAACCTCTTCATGGTCATGGAATGCTATTCACCTTAAAGCATACTATATGTAAGGTTTGTTGTTTCAAACTGCAAAAGGTATTTACTTTAACATTACAATTTTATTTCCATGTATTCATACACTCTTATTCTAGCATATTCTTAATTATCTTTAGACATTTTGTTAAACTTTTTATTAATAAGGTTACTGATTTAAGCATCAGAGGGGCGTTAGGATTCCTAACGCCCACCTTCACAAAGGTTTGAGTGTTTTGCTATTATATTCCTAAGGATCCTCAATCAGGCAAAGGATAAGATTTAGAGCATAGACTAATCATCACATGCAAGTTTTGACTTACCTCAAAACTTTAGGGGCTTTTGCCTCAACACAGAAATCAGGTTTATACACCCTCGCCAGTAGCGTAGGAGTATACTGTATAGATGGAGATAATGGGACTAGTTCATGCTTTAGTGGCTGACAATTTCATTATCAAAGGATATAACCATGGATCCACCGAAATCAGGTTTATACACCCTCGCTAGCGGCGCACGATTAGCCTGGTATAGTTAGAGATAATGGGACTAATACACGCTATAGTGGCTGACAATTTCATTATCAATAGCTATAACCATGGATCCTTCGAATTATCCCAGCATTGTTGTAAACTGTGGGATCAATACATGCTACAGTGGCTTACAATTTCACTTTCAAAGGCTATAACTAGGTATCCTTCGAAAAATAGCATTTACATGCTACACAACCGGGCCTTGCCGCAAGTATTTTGGTCTTGTGGCCAGTAAATTCGGCCTTAGTTGTCAGTATTCTCTCCTTAGTCGCCAGTATTCCGGCCTTAGTCGCCACTACTCCGGCCTTGTCGCCAGTAAATTCGAATTTAGTCGTCTGTCTAATCGTTCTTGTCCCCAGTTTTTTCTTGTTTCTTATGTATGTGCAGGAAACAAGTTTCAAGAATATTTTGGGATGTCACAGCTACCTACGACACACTTTGGAATACTAAGGTATGGCATTGTTTTAATACGTTAACAGGATTACATGTGACCTCAGAACTAAGTCTACTGTTTCAATGAGTTGGTATTTATTTCTTAACATTTTCTCAGTATAATTTAACTATGAGTTTTTATTTCTGATATTATGCATTCTTACTTAGAAATATTTTAGTCTTAAATTAAATTATTTTGAATTGCCCTTATATCTGTTTGTATATGTGTTGAAATAAACTTTTGGAATATTTCATATTCTAAAAACACTTTGGTCGAATAATGACAAAATATTGATATATTTAAGAATGAATATATGAGACAAATTATACTAAGTATAACATAAACTTTTCAACATTATATCTAAATATACCTAAAAAGATTATATTTCTGAGATATCTTTTAATAGATTATATTTTAAAAAAATACTAAGAATAAAGTTAAGAATATTTTGCAATATTTATGAATATCATCAAACTATCTGTTTTTTCAATATATAACGCAACATATAAGGCAATATTCCTAATATTATAAATTATGAACACCAACATATATACTAAAAGTCAACAGTTATATATCATTAGTCTACAGTAATTTGTCTAATGCGTTGGGCTTCGTCATGAAACCATGATCCTTCCACCCAACACATTAATAGTGTTTAGCTAATAATAACTACTAGGAATATGTAAGGATATTTCAGAATGCTTTTTCTAAGCACATTTGACATAATTTCCTAAATTATGTGTATGTTTTAAGGTATAACTGTGACTTTATTTATAAATATTCTGATGTATAAACAATTAGAAGATATTTGGTCTAAGTTGCTACCTAATAGGACCGAGTTGATAGTAACTGGGCTTATTTATAATACTTAAAATTATCACAGTAATTTAGAATCAATAACAACGTAAGCTAAGGCATTTCACCATCACTAAGTATTCTGAGTTGTTGCATCAAAATATTCAACAATCTGCTCTAAATCACGGGTTCTAGCTTGAAAGACAACCTCAACAACAAACTTTTAGAAGTTTCATACCTTTTTTTACAATTCTCAAGAAGAAGAAGAAGAAGGAAATATAGAGACAAAAATAATTGTAATTTCGAATCTCAAGGTGTATCAAGACATTTCCTCACAAAGGTTAAGTCTAAAAATTTTAATAGTTGTATGTGTTAAAAACATCTTACAAAATTTTGGGGCCAATTGTTGTAGGTCAATTTATATGGTCTGAGATTCGAGATAGTAGAGGATAATCCGGAATATGGCATCCCTAACTATTCTCAAATATCCTAAACACTAACATCACTCATTGATATTTTCTTGGTATAGCTTGACTTGGCCTTGCAGGTAACTTATTGTGGACTTGGTTTAACCCTAAAAGTCAGGATAAAGTCAAGAAAACGTGGTGAACATGTTAAATAATGGTTACAAGAGAATAACAAATCTCCAACGGTCATGTTGACTAGATTGGACCTAAAGAATCGGGATTTACATGAAAGAGACGTTTACACGTGTCTAAATGGATGTTTAAGAGGAATTATAACTCAAAAGTAACTGTTAGAGACGTGGTAGCTGTTAAACCTAAGGGCTGGGTCATAATTTCGAGAACTCGCCAGGATATTCAGGAATACAATTAATTGTATTTTACTATAAATAGAGGCATCAGATTGAACTAGGACAATGCTTTTACATTTCTCACACATTGATTGGCAACATTACACCAGTTTACACACATTTGAAGCTCTATAACACTTACAATCGATCACTTGTGCTTATTCCTTGTATTTTTACTTCGTTTTTAATAATATAAGCAAGTGTCACCTCCCGAGGTTTTTAGTCCGGCAATCCGAAGTGATTAAGGGCTTTTCCTCAAAATTAAGCTTTTTAATTTTTACCCGAAACACTAGCTATAAATCTTCCTTGTCAAACCACCCTTGGCACAGGCATCTGCAATCTTAACATTTCTTGCTACAAGTTGACTACTGTAGCTCTTTGGTTTCCCATGTTCATGCCACAGTCCTTGTGTGCTACTTTTTCCTAGCATACCTACAAAATGCTCATTTCACTAGAATAGGAACGGTACTTGTCTTCCCGGACGTATTTTTCCTAATTCCTTATTTTCCATGGCACGTCACGTCGACCATTGAAAAGACTGTCCATGCCTTGCGTCCTGGATAAGCTTAACAAAGCCAAGATAGGATAAACTCCTTGTTGGCCTTAGCACGGCTAAGCAGTCCTTGGATTTTAGAATTCGCAAGCCTTGTTGTTCGTATCGTGTATCTAACTTCAGGGATTTTACTGTCTCGATTTGAAACTTTAAATTGTCGCTAATTAGAAGAAAACGAAGATTTTTGTATTTTTTGAATAGTATATTTATAAATCTCACACATGTATTTACGTATATATCACAAATTATATATATACTCACACTCACCCTCACACTCACACTCACACTCACACATGTATTAATATATATATAATACTACAATATACTTTGCTAAGATTAAATAAGTAAATTAAATGTTAATAATATTTATGGAACATAATTAGGAATAATTATATATATATATATATGAATGCATAATAATATGTGAAACTAGTTTATAAAAGTTTAGTTGTGCTATAATTTACAAAAAAAATAAAAATTTTATAAAGTTTATAATCTCAATAACATAAAACAATAAACTTAGAAAACCCAAAACAAAAGTTTACTATAAAGGTATAAACCTTTATGACATAAAATAACAAAATATAATTTATAGATGGCTTAAAAGTGTGAATTCTGAAATTCAATTTAAGTATAATAAAGTCAAGACCGTATGTTAAACCTTTAGAAAGTCTAAGCGTTGTTCCTGCCATATGTTGATTCTTTCTCTATTCTTCCATCTAGTCGCATTTTCGAGTAACATGTGACACCCGGCAATTTCAGGTAAATTGCAACTCTTACAACTTTAGATTTCACATTCATACTTGTTGCATTTCATTTGACTATGTTTAATTAGACGTGTTGAACACAAACAACTGCGAAACGATAGTTCGAGGAACTATCGAATCGTACATTGCACATTGGTTTTGGAAACCAAGTGTGGCAAACACAAACACAAATGCAATACAATAATTCGTGGAATTATTGGATTGTGCAATACATGTTGATTATGGTTAATCAAGCATGCAAACGGTTCGTAGCGACGAACGCAAACTATCAAAGATAATTTGGGGAATTATCGAAACACACACACGAGTCTCACGAACGTTGGTGATCAAACAGTAATCAAACTTATGTGTTATTAGATGATTATGTGTTAAACATGCATTACATGTTTAGGATAAATGTTGGGAATCGAACACGAGGGAAATCGAAAACTGAGAAATGGACCCTTCGCGGAACGCCAAGGCCCCTTGGCGAAGGGCTTGGCGGTACGCGAAGCAAAAGAGGGGGCTCTGGACCCCGAATTCCGCGACGGTACGCGAAGGCCATTTTGATCGACCTCGGCGGTACGCGAAGCCCATTCAAATAAAAATAACTATAAAAACCAACCCCATTCATTTCCCATCTGGTTTCTCTCCGTCTTCTTCGAGCTCCCTCACCTATTCTCGATCATAGCTCCCTGAAACAAGCCCCCAAACCTCTGGAATCATCATTGGAACCATCTTGGAGAATCCTGAACCATTGGAGCTTCAAGGAGGAGTCTTGGAAGCTATCCACAAGCAAGGAAATTCACCATCAGCCATTCGTAGAACTTCCAGGAGCTGTTCGAACATGAATCTACACATCTAAGGTAGTTTTACGAGCTTATCTAGTGTTAGATCGAACATGCAATGGGTAAAAACCCACATGCATGATCACCCACCCTCATGCAACTCCTTGTGGCTATTGTGCACGAATTTGTTGGTGATTTTGTGTGATCTTGTTGTAGATCTACTGATTCTAGAGTATAGGATTGATTGGATTGAGTTTTGGATGGGTTATTGTCGATTTGATGATGATTTAGGTAAACTTGCCATAAAAGTAAACTTTTATGATGCATGCCTTAGATTTGTGATGATATGTCTACATTTAGACATGTCTAGATGTTGTCAAATGCATATTGAAGTGTTTAGAAACACATTTGGTTATTTGATTTTATCAGAAACATGGTTTTGAAGAAACTTACTAAATAAGGAAACATTTGTTAATCAAAAGAGGGCTTTTGATGTTTTGGTGAACTTTAATTTTTGAAATATGGTTAGAAATGATTTCTAAGCATGTTGGAAACTTTGATTTGGGAAAACGAACCGTCAAACGAAAACTTACTACTTTAGGAAACTTTATTTGGACAAAACGGCATAAATGATGATTTATGCACAAACGATGTGTTTTAAATGTTAAAACATGATTTTATCAACATATTAAAGGTATTAGCTTTATGAAATGGGATTCCATAAATACACTTTTCTGAAACAGAATCTTTCCAAAAATGGTAACTCTTACAATTCTTACACGTCACCTAAGTGAACGTTGTACGAGTAGAGTCATATAATGCATGTAGGTGTTCTACTTGTATTTATGACACATAGGCAGGCTAAACGTAACCAACGTGTCACCAACGATTTGTATAGCCAACACAAGTCAACACACACACACTTGGTTGAGCACACCGACATTTGGAGTTGTATGGGATACAACGCACCACGAAACACATACTCACACCTATATGGTTATAGGTGCATACTAGCAGGTGCTAGCATTCGCAGGACGCGAACACATACACACCGGAACTACTATATCAGGTGAGTTGATGACCCCGTTTAACATTTTCTACCTTTGGGGGAGAAAACATTGCATATGAACTGTTTTTTGAACAACATATATACTTTCGGTTACATATGTACATGCTAATATCACGTATATGCATATGTGTGGCATTCATCCACAAAACCGATAAGTCCTCATTAAACACACCTCGAACCGTTAATAGCGTGTTGCACTTAGTGTGGTAATTCTGAATAGTACTATTTGGGCCTGACAAGCCCCACTGTTGGGCGCCGTATGGCCACCCCGACTGGCTATGGCGGGAAGCAGCATGTTTGCTTTGGTTGCGAACAGTGCATAATTGACCAAACAACATTGCCATATCTTGTTGGATGGATATGGAGGGAGGTAGCATGTTAGCTTCGGTTGCGAACCCGCATTTGGTATAACTCATATTGATTGGCTATCAATGGATATTGTATTGTAATGAAATGTTGACCCGCAAAACACTTCATTTAAACATTTGATGTTTATTGCTGACATAAAACCTGTGCTCTCACCAACCTTTGTGTTGACCTTTTACTCGCATGTTTTCTCAGGTAACTAAGGCACGTGCACGAGGAATCTAGGATGATAGGCTGGAGTCGCATGCATCTACATAGTGCTTTAGTCTTTGAGAACATTTATTGTTTCATTTTGATATGTATTGATAACTACTTAAACCGCTTCCGCAAACTTTAATCTTATGTTATTTTGAAAACTATTCTATTAATGCTTCCGCAACTTATGAATTTAAACTGTTTTGATAATTTACATAACTTCCGCAACATTGATTTGATAAACTGTTTTGTCCAAGTATTTGGATGTACGTATTAAACCATACATGTAGGTCTCGCTATACTGTGTGACCGGAGACTGCGATCCTGACAGTCCGTCGCTCGCGCCGTGGAAGGGACGGGATTTCTCGGGGTGCGACAGATTGGTATCAGAGACTCCGGTTATTGCAAATTAGGTTTGCATTTAGTGAACTTAGTCTATAACCACTAGTCTCCACACAACACATATCACTTAGTATTGTGATACTTACCTACACATTACAGTTATGACATCACCAACGTCACCGCATGTGATTGCGCATGACAAGAAGGAGACGATAGCTCCAGCACTACCTGCATCACCACTACCAGTGACCGTAAAGTCACCTGACTAGCATCCCCGACCGTCTGAGGGAGGCGAAACATACGATTTCGAGTAGGATTCTCATGAGGATCCACTAATAGAAATTGTCTATGCAGAACACTACATGTTTCTTTTCATTACCTATCGCACACACCCTAATAGTCATTACACATACTCTAACGCTTATTCTCGCTATGAAGATCATGGCTGGAAGACGCGGAGGACGCAAGAACGCGGGAGGACGTGGAAACATCAATCTCACCCAAGCTGAATTGAACGCACTCATCAACGAATGAGTTGAAGAGGCACTTGCTGCACAGGAGAATAACCATAACCAACACCAACTGAATCAAGGTGATGAATCATATTTCACGTTCATCTTGCACAATAATCACTCGTTTCCAGCACAACGCGTTTACCGGAATTTGAATCCAATTCTTTTCTTTGCATATCTCAGGAACAAACCTCAACCCACCTCTCTGCACATTTAGGATGTTTCTGGATTGCAAACCTCGCTCTTTCAACGGCACTGAGGGTGCCGTCGGGCTATTACGCTGGATAGAAAAGGCGGAATCGGCTTTGCTATGAGCAACTGCCGGAACGAAGAGCTAGTCAAATTCGCTGCGGGAACACTTGTGTGAACAGCCCTCACTTGGTGGAATGCCAATGTTTAGAATCTAGGGCTCGATGCAGCCAACGCTCTACCTTGGGATGATTTCAAGAGAATGTTGAACCGCAAATACTGTCCTCACGGAGAAGTGCAGAAACCCGATACTGAATTCAGGAACCACAAGATGATTGGTTCCGAGGTTGAAGCCTACACTGCTCGATAATATGAACTGGCACACCTGTGCCCGGAGATGGTAACACCGGCCTACAAACACATAGAGAAGTATATTGAGGGACAGCCACCTCAAATTCAGGGTATGGTACTTTTTACTATCCCCATCACCATGCTACAAGCTGTGCGATTAGCACACAAACTCACTGACTCCGCGGTTGCACAAGGACTTTTACCACCTTGTGGTACAGTAACCTAGACCCGAGACAACAAACGCAGATGGGATAATACCCTGAGCAAACCGTCCACACTTCAAGCACCACCACAACAACGTAAGTTTGGATTAACCCAAGCTTACACCCCACCCATCCCAGCCACTCAAAACCAAGGAGGATATGCAGGCAAACATCCCAAATGCCCCAAGTGCAATTTCCATCATGCACAGGGTCAATGTGGCATCTTTCAATGCCAGCGCCACGGAAAGATGGGACATCCAGCTAAAGACAACTATTGACAAAAACCCCACACCCACAACAACAGCATCACGAAGCACTGAAGGGGTGCTATGAATGTTGGAAATCAGGGCACTTCAAGAAGGATTGCCCGCACTTGAAAAACAACAACCACAACCAACAGAACAACCACAATGGGAACAATGGTACGAGGGGACGAGCCTTCGTGATTGGGCCAAAGGAGGCCAGAAAGGACCCCAACCTCACAACAGGTACGCATCTCTTAAACAATCATTACGCTTCTGTATTGTTTGATACTAGAGCTAAGAAAAGCTTTATATCTAAGGATTTTAGTGAAATACTTGCCATAACCCAACACCATTAGAGGTCGAGTACACAGTAGAGATAGCTGATGGTAAATTGATTGTGACTAAACACATTCTGAAAGAATGTATTTTAGAGCTAGCAGGCCATAAGTTTAAGATTGACATCCTGCCAGTTACACTAGGCAGTTTCGATGTCGTAGTGGGCATGGATTGGTTGTCTGAAAATCAAGCCGAAATCATTTGCCACGACAAAGTGGTGTGCATACCTCTCCCTGATGGAGAAACCTTGAACATTAAGGGCGAGAGGAGTGACACTCCTCTGAACATCATCTCGTGCATGAAAGCTCACAAATGCTTACGAAAGGGATACACAGCCATTCTGGCACTTATTACCGACAAAACCGAAGAAGAGAAGAAAATAGAAGACATCCCAGTTGTATGCGACTATCCCGACATATTCCCTGAGGATCTACCAGGACTTCCACCACCTCGACAAGTGGAGTTTCGCATAGATCTCGTGCCGAGAGCAGCGCCTATTGCACGAGCAACATATCAACTTGCACCTTCAGAGATGCAAGAGCTGTCCAATCAACTTCAGGAGCTGTTGGACAATGGTTTCATCATACCAAGCTTCTTACCCTGGGGAGCTCCAGTACTGCTCGTGAAGAAGAAGGATGGCATGTTTCGAATGTGCATCGACTATCGGGAATTGAACAAAGTGACCACCAAAAATCGCTACCCCTTACCTCGCATCGACGATTTGTTCGATCAACTGCAAGGATCGAGTTACTACTCTAAGATCGATCTGCGATCTGGGTATCATCAGCTACGGATTCAGGAGGAAGATATCCCCAAGACTCCTTTTCTCACTCGGTATGGCCATTACGATTTTTTGGTCATGCCATTCGGACTAACTAATGCACCCGCAATATTCATGGATCTCATGAATAGAGTGTGCAAACCTTACCTGGATAAGTTTATCATTGTCTTTATAGATGATATTCTCATTTACTCCAAGACTCAGGAAGAACACAAAGAGCATCTTCAATTGGCTCTTGAACTGCTAAGTTGTACGCTAAGCTCTCAAAGTGCGACTTCTGGATTCGAGAAGTCCAATTCTTGGGTCACATTGTTAATGAACAAGGGATTCATGTGGATAAATCTAAGATAGAGGCGATCAAGAACTGGGAAGCACCAAAGACCCCAACTGAGGTGCGACAATTCCTATGCTTGGCAGGGTATTATCAACGATTTATTGAGGGATTTTCAAAGATAGCCCAACCACTCACAGATTTAACCCATAAGGACCAGAAATATCTCTGGACTGACAAACAAGAAGCTGCATTCCATCTTCTTAAGCAGAACATCTGTAGTGCACCTATCTTATCTCTTCCTGATGGAACGGATGACTTCGTAGTATACTGCGATGCCTCAATACAAGGACTCGGCTGTGTGCTGATGTAGCGATAAAAGGTGATCGCATATGCTTCTCGACAATTGAAAGTCCACGAGAAAAACTACACCACCCATGACTTGGAACTCGCAGCCGTGGTATTTGCACTCAAGATCTGGAGACACTACATGTATGGTACAAAGTGTACTATATACACTGATCACAGGAGTCTCCAACACTTATTCGAGCAGAAGGAACTGAACATCCGACAACGTCGCTGGCTCGAGCTCCTAAACGACTATGAGTGTGCCATCAAGTATCACCCGGGGAAGGCCAATGTAGTGGCCGATGCCCTAAGCCGGAAAAACACCTCGAAACCCAAGAGGGTACGAGCTTTACAACTCACCATCCATCCAAATCTGCCTGAGCAGATACGTATTGCCCAAGTGGAGGCACTTAAAGCAGAAAACCTAGCGGCTGAATCACTGACGGGAATGGAGAAACAACTTGTGGTAAAAGCCGATGACTTACATTATTTCATGGAACGCATCTGGGTTCTACATCATGGAAACCTATGAGACCTTGTGATGGACGAGGCTCACAAATCCCGGTATTTGATTCACCCTGGATCTGATAAGATGTATCATGATCTGAAGGTACTCTACTGGTGGCCACACATGAAAGCCGACATCGCTACCTCTGTGTGCAAATGCTTGACTTGTGCCAAAGTCAAGGTCGAGTACCAAAAACCCTCGGGATTACTCACACAACCTGAGATCCCCATGTGGAAGTGGGAACAAATATCCATGGATTTCATTACCAAATTACCCCGTACTCCTAGTGGTTGCGACACTCTTTGGGTAATTGTGGACCGACTAACCAAGTCAGCACATTTCCTTGCATTCAAGGAAAACAACAAGATGGGAAAACTAGCCAGAATCAATGTCAAGGAAGTAGTCTCGTGACATGGAGTGCCAATCTCCATCATCTCGGATCGAGATGCCAGATTCACCTCTAACTTCTGGAAATCATTGCAAAAGTCGCATGGTACGCGGTTGGATATGAGTACAGCATACCACCCACAAACTGATGGCCCGAGCGAACGTACGATACAACCCCTCGAAGACGTGCTACGAGCATGCGTAGTAGACTTCGGAAATAGCTAGGAAACTCACCTACCGCTGGTGCAGTTTTCCTACAACAACAGCTACCACACGAGTATAAAGGCAGCGCCTTTTGAGGCACTCTACGACGGGAAATGCCGATCACCTATATGTTGGGCGGAAGTGGGCGACAGTCAGCTCACTGGCCCGGAACTTGTACACAAAACAACAGAGAAAATCGTGCAAATCAGAAACCATATGGCAACAGCTCGAGATCGTCAAAAAAGCTATGGCGACAAAGGCCGAAAGCCGCTGGAATTTCATGTAGGAGATAAAGTCCTTCTGAAAGTTTCACCATGGAAAGGCGTCATTCATTTTGGTAAACAAGGCAAACTGAACTCAAGGTATATTGGATCGTTCGAGATCCTAAAAAGGATTGGTCCGGTGGCATACCAACTCAACAAACCAGCCAAACTTGATGGAGTTCACAACATGTTTCTTGTATCGAATTTAAAGAAATGTTTATCCGATGAGAAACTTGTGATTCCACTAGATGAGATCCAGGTGGATGAACAACTACGGTTCGTGGAAGAGCCGGTAGAGATCATGGACCGAGAGGTCAAACAACTCAAAAAAAGTCAGATTTCGATTGTCAGAGTTCGATGGAACTCAAAACGCGGACCTGAATTCACCTGGGAACGTGAAGATCAGATGATGCGCAAATATCCCCATCTCTTCAAACAGACAACATCGAACGTCGACAGCAACGGATAAATTTCGGGAAGAAATTTCCTTTCAACAAGGGGATGATGTGACAACCAGAAAATTTTTGTTTCTCGAACACTTGTGCTTCTGAAACACTATCAACAGCAACCAAATTTCAGGACGAAATTTCTTTCAACAAGGGGATGATGTGACACCCGGCAATTTCAGGTAAATTGCAACTCTTACAAACTTTACATTTCACATTCATACTTGTTGCATTTCATTTGACTATGTTTAATTAGATGTGTTCAACACAAACAACTGTGAAATGATAGTTCGAGGAAATATCGAATCGTACATTGCACATTGGTTTTCGAAACCAAGTGTGGCAAACATAAACACAAATGCGGGAATTATTGGATTGTTCAATAGATGTTGGTTATGGTTAATCAAGCATGCAAACGGTTCGTAGCGACGAACGCAAACTATCAAAGATAATTCGGGGAATTATCAAAACACACACATGAGTCTCACGAACGTTGGTGATCAAAAAGTAATCAAACTTATGTGTTATTAGATGATTATGTGTTAAACATGCATTAGATGTTTAGGATAAATGTTGGGAATCGAACACGAGCGAAATTGAATCGACGAAATCGAAAAACTGAAAAATGCGCCCTTTGTGGTACGCCAAGGCCCCTTGGCGAAGGGCTTGGTGGTACGCGAAGCAAAAGCGGGGGCTCTGGACCCAGAATTCCGCGGCGCTACGCGCAGGCCATTTTGATCGGCCTCGGCGGTACGCGAAGCCCATGTAGATCAAAATAATTATAAAAACCAACCCCATTCATTTCCCATATGGTTTCTCTCCATCTTCTTTGAACTCCCTCACGTATTCTCGACCAAAGCTCCCTAAAACAAGCCCCGAAACCTCTGGAATCATCATTGGGACCATCTTGGAGCATCTTGAACCATTGGAGCTTCAAGGAGGAGTCATGGAAGCTATCCACAAGCAAGGAAATTCATCATCAGCCATTCGTAGAACTTCCAGGAGCTATTCGAACAGGAATCTACGCATCTAAGGTAGTTTTATGAGCTTATCTAGTGTTAGATCGAACATGTAATGGGTAAAAACCCACATGCATGAACACCCACCCACATGCAACTCCATGTGGCTATTCTGCATGAATTTGTTGGTGATTTTGTGTGATATTGTTGTAGAGCTACTGATTCTCGAGTATACGATTGATTGGATTGAATTTTGGATGGGTTACTGTCGATTTGATGATGATTTAGGTAAACTTGCCATAAAAGTAAACTTTTATGATGCATGCTTTAGACTTGTGATGATCTAGACATGTTAGACATGTCTAGATGTTGTCAAATGCATATTGAAGTGTTTAGAAACACATTTGGGTATTTGATTTTATCGAAAACATGGTTTTGAAGAAACTTACTAAATAAATAAACGTTTGTACATCAAAAGAGGTCTTTTGATGTTTTTGAATGTTTTGGTGAACTTTGATTTTTGAAATATGTTTAGAAATGAATTCTAAGCATATTCGAAACTTTGATTTGGGAAAACAAACCGTCAAACGAAAACTTACTATTTTAGGAAACTTTATTTGGATAAAACGGCATAAATGGTGATTTATGCGCAAACGATGTGTTTTAAATGTTAAAACATGATTTTATCAACATATTAAAGGTATTAGCTTTATGAAATGAGATTTCATAACTACACTTTTCGAAAACGGAAACTTTCCAAAAATGGTAATTCTTACAATTCTTACACGTCACCTAAGTGAACATTGTACGAGTAGAGTCATATGATGCATGTAGGTGTTCTACTTGTATTTATGACACATAGGCAGGCTAAACGTAACCAATGTGTCACCAAAGATTCGTAAAGCCAACACAAGTCAACACACACACTCGGTTGAGCACACCGAAACTTGGAGTTGTATGGGATACTCAGCACCACGAAACACATACTCACACCTATATGGTTATAGGTGCATACTAGCAGGTGCTAGTAGTCGCAGGACGCGAACACATACACACCGGAACTACTATATCAGGTGAGTTCACGACCCCTTTTTACATACACCACGAAACTTTAATGTTATGTTATTTTGAAAACTATTCTACTAATGCTTCCGCAACTTATGAATTTAAACTGTTTTGATAATTTACATAACTTCCGCAACTTTGATTTGATAAATTGTTTTGTCCAAGTGTTTGGATGTACGTATGAAACCAGACATGTAGGTCTCGCTATACTGTGTGACCGGAGACTGTGATCCTCACAGTCCGTCGCTCGCGCCCCAGAAAGGACGGGGTTTCTCGGGGTGCGACAGATTGGTATCAGAGACTCCGGTTATTGCGAATTAGGTTTGCATTTAGTGAACTTAGTCTATAACCACTAGTCTCCACACAACACATATCACTTAGTATTGTGATACTTACCTACACATTATAGTTATGACATCATCATCGCCACCGCATGTGATTGCATATGACGAGCATTGGTATGGAGCCTTTTGAAGCTCTTTATGGTAGAAAATGCTGGTCGCCTATCTGTTGGACCAAGATCGGGGACTCACAGATCACTGGTCCGGAGATTATTCAAGAGACGACTGACAAGATTCACCAGATAAGCGACAATTTGTGAGTGGCTAAAAGCCGACAGAAAAGTTACGCGGATAAACGTCGTAAGCCATTTGAATTTCAGGTTGATGATTTGGTATTACTTAAGATATCACCTTGGAAGGGAATTGTACGATTCGGGAAGAAGGGTAAGCTTGCTTCATGCTATGTTGGCCTTTTTAAATATCGCGTAATTATTTTCAATATCGCTTTTGTTATTCTATTAAATATATTTATCAATTATCAGTTTCCTAAACCATAACCCCACTAAATCATATCACTGACACATCCATGGTATAACCCCAAACCATAAGCCCACTAAATCATCCACAGCACACTGTACTTTTCACGTGTCCAATTTGAAGAAATGCTTAGCTGATCAAGATCTTCAGGTAGCACTCGATGATATTCGCATCGATGATTCCATGCACTTTGTGGAAAAACCAGTCGAGATAATGGACCATGAGATTAAGAAACTCAAATGCAGCAGAATTCCAGTGGTGCAGAATTCACCTGGGAATGAGAAGATCAGATGAAGCTTAAGTATCCACACTTATTCACTACGGTCGCTCCAAGTTGAAATTTTGGGACGAAATTCCCTAGACTGTAACATCACTGTATTTCATGTATATTCATTACATATACATATGTGTATTCATAGAACCTCATATGCTAATTTAATATTTTGGATATGATTGATGATATTATCACTGGTATACATTGTTAAGAACATAGAAATTGTGAGTATAAACCATGGGGAAGTCTAGTTTGAATATAATTAGACAGAACCACCGAGTTTAATGCAGCTGATTAATTATGATATGATTTGGTTTTGGTTAGAATGGTTAAAGGTTATTGTTCTGGTCACTAACTATAGACAAGAACACATGGTCATGGTTTATCGAAATGGTGGTGGGACGGTGGCTGGATAGGTTGTGACCGACTCCAACGTATGCCCTATACACAAACTTATTTCGGTCTACCATGGATGTGTTAGTGATATAATTTAGTGGGATTACGGTTTAGGAAACTGATAATTGATAAATATATTTAATAGAATAACGAAAGCAATATTTAAACGAGAATGTTATTTCAGAAATATTAACCTAATAATGTATTCGCGTGGGTGACGATTCACACGAATATAATTATTAGGAAAAACATACTGAAACGATATTCCATAAATCGTAAATCGAATTGAAATATGATACGAACGTTTGATTCGAAAAGGTGACGATCTTTACAAATTTGTACATGAGTAACGTGTTTCGATGAGATAACCGAAATAATATTTTACGATAATAAATTAAGAAAAAGAATTTAAAAACATTTATTAGGAATTACGACCTTAAACGAATATAATTATAATCATATTATTAATCGAAAATGCTTTATTAAATATTTCTTAATTTAAAATATAGTTTATGTGAAAACCGAGCTAATTAATAATTGTAAACGCGAAATAAACGAAACCGAACACGTGGGATGGTTATGGGGTATAAATGGTGGAAGCTTCTTCTTCTCCTTCATTTCATAAACTTACTTCTCTCACTAAAAAGCCATTTCCGGCTACACTCTCTCTTTAACTTCTCTATACGATTTCTCCTTCGTTTCTCAACTGTTTCAAGTAATTCTTGTCTCTAAACGTTCGTTTAATCAAGGAGATCTTAAACCAACAAATATTTTGAGCTGAAGATCACGATTTCCAGGTAGATAATCAAGTTTACTTGTTGAGTTTTGTGGAATAGTAATTGGTTGTAGCTGATGTGTTTGGAAACAATTACAACACTTTAAAAACATAAGATGTTATGTTTTGAAATGGTGGGGCGCCATGACAAGATCTGCAACTACATAGGAAATCATGGGTTGAGGATGATGAATAATGTCGATCCAAAGGGCTACCGAACTTGGCAAGTTCAACCAAGAGGATGCCGATATTGATAATGTCGACCAGAGGATGTCGAACTTAACTAGAATCGATAGCAGTCATCGAGTCTGATATCCCTCGACATTGTTCATCGATGTTAATATGGTCGACCACTTATCATCGAACCTAAAGATTTAAGGATTGATCCCCATCTATATTAGCTTCATGAATGCTAGGATCGGTGAACCTATAGTATCGACAATGTGTAGCCTTCACCGATTTTGATCAGAATCGCACACATCAATATCGACACAAAGGTTGTCGATATTGATAATCTCGACACATGCCATCGAACTTGACTGATTGGACATGTTATGTCGATACTAATTATGGTGGTTGATATTGATAAGGTCGATGGTAGGGTTACCATCGAACTTGTTCATAGGTTTCATCTCGATGCCGTGGATCAAGCCTTGTCGAAATTAAGCATCAATACTAAGAATTGAATTTAAAAACATTGATGGATGGATACACGCAGGAAATAAATGAGCTTAAAAAGTGTGATAGTACAAAACCATGCATGCAAGTATATAATCTAACTTGTCATTTTTTTTATAATATATATATGTACTTATGGATTTACATAGTTTGAACTCTTTATGCGAATAACATGAGTATGATTTTCTTAAACTTAATTAGACTTTAACCACCTAAATTAGGATGATAATGTAAATAAAACCTGCAAGGATTTATGCGTGCATGTATGTGTAAATATATATACATGTAAGGCTTGAACCCCTACTATATGTATATACATATACACGTATGTATAGGACTAACACACTTTGGGTTCTAAGTTAAAATCATCATTATTATTTAAAACTAATGAATTTAAAGATTTATGTATTTAATGATGATAACTTAAAAAACGTCAAGTGTTCACTATAGTTTAAGTAATTAACCTAAGTTAGTGGCACACTTAACGATTAAAGGTAAACAAGTATGGACACTTAATAATAATAAAACACATATACTTATGATTATGAAACATGCAATATATACAGATTGTTGAGTTGTCACCGATTTCACTTGTGTGAGCGCGCGTTCTACAAAACTCTGAATCTTAAGACATTCAGGTGAGTTCTTATAACCCCCTTTTAAATCATTTTTGCTTTTAAACTCGGGAGTGGAACATGTATACCAAAATGAATATTATTTTGATAACACATGGGTGAAACATGGATTATCATTGTGATATTCTTATTACTGAGATAATTATTGATAGATGTGGATTATCACAACTTCGTGAGTCATCGTTGATTGAGTTGACTTCGGTCCTTCGCGATGATTGAATTACTATTGATTGAGTTGAGTTTGGTCCTCCGTAGTGATTCCACTGTTGATTGAGTTGACTACCGTCCACCACAGTGCAATGTTTAGACACTTATGCATATTAGAAATGTCGTTGATTGAGTTGACTTCGGTCCATTGCGATGATTCCACTTACCGTTGATTAGGTTGACTACGGTCCACCGCGGTACATTATATTGAGATAATTATGATGAATGATGATTATTGATGATGAATGTTGATTAACTATTTGATTATCTAATTGATTTTCTATTTGATTTATTTGGTTGAGATTGATTGGATATACTTGAATCATGACGAACATAATTTTTGTGTAATTAATTTAATTGATTTAATTGATATGTGATGATACATTTAATGCCCACGAGCTTATGAACAATCTACACATCCCTCGTGGCATCCCGACGTTTCCGCCATCGGTCAGGGTGTTACAAAAACTATTCGAATGGACAATGCACTAGATCAATTGGTTTAGTGGAAGACAACCTCATGGCTTTTCAATATGAAGGTCATAGGTGTGAGTATCACTTGAAATAATATGTTTCTGGTGGGCTAGAGGTTTAACCACATTTAGTATCGGAAGGTAGGTTTCCTTTGGAATGGTCGGTGAACCAGGTCACCAACGTTGGTTTTGTTTTACGGGCATGGGTGGCTATTCGCCTTTAAGTTTACTCGGGTGACCGAGCTTAACATGTATTCGTTGGCTTTTCAAAAAAAATGAAGGAGATTGTCTTGCACTGCCAAGTTCGTTGCCTATCTAAACATTATTTAATTTGTAACACCTAAAACAAATCTTGCATTAGCTGTAAACAATATATGTATGTATGCATGCATGCATGCATGCATGTATAGATGGCACATTCAATGGATGAATATTTGAAAATATCAGACTGTACTGGAAGATAATGCTTCTATTATTTCTGTAATGATATTCGTCTAATATACGTTCAAAAATATTTACGCAAACCTAATTATAATGATGGTAAGAAGTTATATGATTACCATGAAAATTGTTGGAGGATGAGGACTAAATAGCAAAACCACTGAAGCCAAACAATGGAATAAAACCGCAGATTGACCAACCATGGACACTTTCTTCCTGCCACTGTATCTTAATAACGGATTGCAACAGCGGATCCCAAAACAACAGATCCAATAACCACTGATCAAGCAACCGCGGATCAAGCAGCTGATGACAACCGCGGAACAGGACCTGAACACAACAGCGGATTCAACAAACCGTGGAATGGCTTCCGTTGTTCAACCACTGAAGATACAACAACTGATCAGAACTACGGAGAACCACTGAAGACATGGGTTTCCGTCGTTGTTGACTTTTGTAACAGTTGTTGTACATTTTTGTTTTGTTTCAGTACCTGTATTTTTGTTAGTTGTTTGTCTAATTATTGTTTGTTGTGTAACAATGAATGTTTGGTATTTATACCCCAAGGACTCTTGGCGAAGGACTTGGCGGTACGCGAAGAAAAGCGGGAATCGGTACTCCCGAATTCCTCGGCTGTACGTGAGGATGTTTTTGATCGGCCTAGGTGGTACGCGAAGGCCATGCAGATAAAAAAAATTATAAAATTAACCCCAAACGCTTTCACTCAGTTTCCTCTCCATTTTCTTTGAACTTCTTCACTTAATCCCGACCATAACTCACTGAAATCAATCCCAAATTCCCCTCGTAACATCCTTGGAGCTATTTCTTACATTGGTGGATCATTTGGAGTACTTGGAAGCTTGGAGAAGAAGCTAAGGAACTTAGAACGACCATCAACCACTGGTTCTTCATCATCAGTCACTATCCCCACTGAATCTTGTCATTTAAGGTAGTTTTACATGTTCATTAGTGAATAGATCGTACATGCATGATGTAAAAACACACATGCAAGTGTGTTTGAACACATGCAACTTCATGTGACTAGGTTACACGAAATTCTTGGTGATTTGATGTGTTATTTGATTTATATCTACTGATTTTAAAGTCTAGGAATGTTAGATTTGAGTTTTGATGAGTTATGATTGATTTGATGATGATTTTGGTACACTTGCCATAAAAGGAAACTTTTATGTTGCAAGACATAGATTTGTGATGATCTAGACATATTAGACATGTCTAGATGTTGTCAAATGTACATTGAAGTGTTTAGAAACACATTTGGGTGATTGATTTGGTCAAAAACATGATTTTGTATAAACTTTCTAAAAATGGAAACTTTTGTAAATCAAAAGAGGGCTTTTGATGTTTTAAGATGTTTTGATGAACTTTGATTGTTAAAATATTTTTAAAAATGGTTTTTAACATGTTTGGAAACTTTGGTTTGTGAAAACGTGCTTTTAAACGGATACTTTCCAAATAAGGAAACTTTACTCGGGGAAAACGCCATAAATGGCAATTTACGCATAAACGGTATGTTTTTAGTATTTAAATTATAAACATATTAGAAGTATTAGCTTTATGAAAAAGGATTTCATAACCACACTTTCCAAAAATGGAAACTTTTACGATTATTACACGTCACCTAAGTGAACGATGTACGATTAGCGTCATAGGATGCATGTAGGTGTCCTACTCGTATTCATGACAGATTAAACGGGCATAACACCACTAACGTGTCACCAACGATTCGTCGAGTCAACACAAGCCAACACGTACACACTCGGTTGAGCACACCGACACCTGGAGTTGTATACGATACAACAATACCACAAAACACATACTCACACCTATACGGTTATAGGTGCTTACTAGCAGGACTCCTAGCACTCGCAGGTAGAGAGCACACATAAACCGGAACTGCTTAATCAGGTGAGTTCACGCCCCCTTTTAGTTTTCTAACCTTTGGGGGAGAAAACACTGCATTACAACTGTTTTTGAACAACAACTCATTTTATTTACGTATGGAAATACTTTATCACTATATGTATATGTGTGGACCACAACACAACTAAAAGTCCTCGCGATACTCCACGGACCGTTAGTAGCACGTAGCGCCTAGCGTGGTAATCTTGAATAGTACTATTTGGGTCTGACAAGCCCCACCCATCGCGCCTGGTAGGCCAACCCGACTGGAGGTCAGAATGGGTGCCATATTGACCAACACTTTGCCATTGTCTTGTGATGGACATGGCGGGAGGCAAAACTGTCAGCTTCGGTACGAACCCGTATATAATATAACTATATTGACTATCTATCAATCGATACTGCATTGTAATGATATGTAAATCACAACTCTTACTTTAAACATTGGATGTTTACTACTTATGAAAAACCTGTGCTCTCACCAACCTTTGTGTTGATCTTTTACTCGCGCGTTTTCTCAGGTAACTAGGGCACGAACATGAGGATAGGATGCTAGGATGGAGTCCCATGCATCAGCTTTATTGTCTTAGGAATTTTGAGAACATTTAAGTATTTGAATGCAATGTAATGATTATTACTTAAACTGCTTCCTCAAACTATTACTCTGTTTTGTTTTGGAAAACTGTTTTTATCTTATGCTTCCGCAACTCTGATTTTACAAAACCGATTTGTCCATGTAATTAGATGTACGTATACAACCAGACATGTAGGTCTCACAACTGTGTGACCGGAGACTGCGATCCTGACTGGTATTGCTCGCGCCCCGGAAGGGACGGGATTTCTCGGGGTGTGACATATTGTTATCAGAGATTCAGGTTTTTGCGAATTAGGTTTGCATTTAGTGAACTTAGTCTATAATCATTTGTCTCCACACAACACGTAGTGATTAGTAGCGTGGTACTTGCTTACATAATCGTACATATACTTAGTACGCGCATAATAGATATGACGTCACCATCGTCACAGCATGTGAATACACATGACGAGGAG
The DNA here is from genome assembly GCA_009363875.1 of Mikania micrantha. Classification (NCBI taxonomy): domain Eukaryota; kingdom Viridiplantae; phylum Streptophyta; class Magnoliopsida; order Asterales; family Asteraceae; genus Mikania; species Mikania micrantha. The sequence goes on along the minus strand of CM018682.1, from coordinate 48,054,006 downwards.
GAGCCGGTATCTCTACATGTTTCCTTCAATACCTACCACACACACTACATTAGTCATTAGTCAAACACTAAAACTTATTCTCGCTATGAAGATCATCGCCGGAAGACGCGGAGGACGCAGGAATGCGGGTGGACCTGGAAACATCAGTCAGACACCAGCTGAATTGAACGCACTCATCAACGAGCGTGTTGAAGAGGCATTTGCTGCACGGGAAGATACCCGTAATCAAAACCCACTGAGCCAAGGTGATGAGTCTTATTTCATATTCACCTTGCACCGCAATCAGTCATTTCCATTTCAACGCACTTACACAATATTGAACCAAATACTATTCTATGCGTATCTCAGGAGCAAATCCTAACCCACCTCTCTGCACATTCAAGATGTTTCTGGATTGCAAACCCCACTCATTCAGTGGCACTGATGGTGCCGTCGGGTTATTACGCTGGATGGAAAAGGTAGAGTCGGCCTTTGCCATGAGCAACTGCAAGAACGAAGACAGGGTCAAGTTCGCTGCTGGAACTCTTGAGGGAGCTTCCCTCACATGGTGGAATGCAAATGTCCAAAACCTGGGGCTCGATGCAGCCAACGCCCTACCTTGAGATGACTTCAAGAGGATGTTGAACCGCCAATACTGTCCTCGGGGAGAAGTGCAGAAAGTAGAGACTGAATTCTGGAACCATAAGATGGTTGGTTCCGAGGTCGAAGCATACATTGCTTGATCATATGAGCTGGCACACCTGTGCCCGGAAATGGTAACCCCACACTACAAGCACATAGAGAAATATACTGAGGGACTGCCACCTCAAATTCAGGGCATGGTGCTTTCTGCTGACCCCATCACCATTCAACAAGCCGTGCGACTAGCCCACAAGCTCACTGATTCAGCTGTCGCACATGGACTGCTACCACCCCGTTGTGCTGTGGCCAAACCTGCTGATAACAAATGGAAATGGGATAACACCCTAACCAAACCTTCCACTCTTCAGCCACCACTATAACAATGTAAGTTTGGGTCACTTGAAGCTTACACTCCACCTATTCCAACCAACCAAAACTCTGAGTGGAACAAATGCAACTCACACCATGCTTTGGGACAACGCGGCTCTATCCGATGCCAACGTTGTGGCAAAGGTGGACACCTCGCCAAGGACTGTAGGGGTTAATTGCTAGCAAGGACCCCACAGCCACAACAGCAACAACTCAAAGCACCAAAGGGCTGCATCGAATGTGGAAAACCTGGGCACTTCAAGAGAGACTACCCACATCTGAAGAACAACAACAATAACGGGAACAACAACGGTCCGAAGGGACGGGCTTTCTTGATCGGGGCTAAGGAAGCCAGAAACGACCCACCTTACAACTGGTACGTATCTCTTAAACAATAATTATGCTTGTGTATTGTTTGACACTGGAGCTGAGAAAAGCTTTATATCTAAGGATTTTAGTGAGACACTTGCCATAACCCCAACACCCTTAGATGTCGAGTACACAGTAGAGCTAGCTGATGGTAAATTGATTGTAACTAAACACATTCTGAAAGAATGCACTTTAGAGCTAGCAAATCACAAGTTTAAGATTGACCTCATGCTAGTTACACTAGGCAGTTTTGATGTCGTAGTGGGCATGGATTGGTTGTCTGACAACCAAGCCGAAATCATTTGCCACGATAAGGTTGTGCGCATACCTCTCCTTGGTGGAGAAACCCTGGACATTAATGGCGAAATGAGCGACACTCTTTTGAACATGATCTCGTGCATGAAAGCTCACAAATGCTTACGAAAGGGATACACGGTCATTCTTGCGCTTATCACTGACAAGACTGAAGAGGAGAAGATAATTGAAGACATCCCAGTCGTATGCGACTATCCTGACGTATTCCCTGAGGATCTACCAGGACTACCGCCACCTCGACAAGTGGAGTTCCGCATAGACCTTGTACCAGGAGCAGCATCTATCGCACGAGCACCTTATCGACTTGCACCTTCAGAGATGCAGGAACTGTCCAACCAACTCCAGGAACTGTTGGACAAGTGTAACATCAGTGCCGGACGCGTGCCGGAACAGTGATCGTAACAGTAAACATGTACAGTGATTCAGGTACACATTTCGTTAAACTATGTTTAGACTATTTATACATTTGATTAGCATGAAACTATTATACGATTGTCTGAATCTGACTAAAACCTTAGGGTTTAACAGTTTGAAACATGTCAGACAACACAGTGTTGAAACATAAATACTTGATGTGATATTAGTTTGCATAAACGAATGTGAGGAAAAACAAAACGAGACTAACACGGTTATTGTTACGGGATGCTAAACCGACGAGTTATTCGTATAGGTGACGATCTGTACAAATAATTCTGATAGTTTAACGTTCTGAAATAATAACTTAACAGTAGAAAACAAGAATCAGAAAGCCAAACCATCGACGTGTTCATTCGAATGACGATTCGAACGAATACGCGCGATGGCGACGCAATCTGATTAAACGATAACGAAAACGAATAACGATATGAACGATCATAATTTTAAGGAAATAAAATATTGTCTATTTTACAATTTTGAAACTCATCATAAAATAATTTAAATTTAACTATTTTATTTAATCGCGAAGAAAATTAGCGAAACGCGAAAAATTAAATCATAACGTGCAAAATATTTAATTCGATAAATAAATAAATATAACAATGTTTAAAATAATTTTTACATATAAATAACCTTTAATTTATTAAGAATAAACTCTTTTTATTTAAATTACGAAAGATACGCGTGTAACGATCCGGATACGCGACAAAAACGTAAACCGAGCAACCGAAATGAACCCGAATACCCACGGGGTATTTAAACATCAAATGAGATGATTTATCTCATTTAATACAAACCCTTTCTCTCTCAAAAACCCTCTCCCGTTCGTTTCTCTCTCTAGCACCAAAAAAAATCACCATTTACAACCTTTGAAGCTTCATAACTCACTCATTTCTTAACGAAATCGAGTGATTCTTGCGTCTACACGAAGCTCTTGAAGCCCTCTACAAGGAAGTACAACAGATCTGAAGACATAATCACGAAATCTCGAGGTAATCAGTTGTGAAGTTCACGAGAATTAGGGTTTTTTAACCCATTTGTTCGACCACCACCTCAACACCAGCCATGGATCCAAGTTTTCGACTCACGACCACTGTTAAGTTTCAACTGTTCTGTTAGGTAAAGAGAGAAGCCGTGGTCGAGATTCCAGATCGTAGGAGGTTGATGGTGGTGATGTTGCAGCAGGGTTCGCAACTGGGTTTCTCGGCCGAACCATGTTCACCCAGTTAGCCGAACCATCTGTAGCTGCGAACCTTGGCGAGCCCTCAACCGAACCTGCGTAGCTCCCTCTTGCTCATGAACCCTTGTATGGCTGGCGAACCTTAGATGAAATCCACACTAGAACCGAACCCTGCATGCTTTGTTCATGGAACCAGCGAACCATAGGTGGGACGAACCGATGAGAAAATGACGAACCTGACACTGGCCGAACCCTTTTTCAGCTCGCCGAACCTAGCTACCTGTGTCCACCGGGAATACACTGTGGCCGAGCCCATGCAGCCTGCTAAGCTGCCATACCCTATTCACGAACCCTTTTTGGATTTCAAGACCCACGAAACCTAGTTGTAAAAACCTATAAATTCGATGGATGAGCAGCCCACTTTTCTGAAACAGGCCCAACAGTTTATTTTGCTGGCCCAACACTTTAATTCGGCCCAGTTGAATGATACAGCCCAATCGGAAGTTCATGGCCCAAGGACTTTCTGTTCTGGCTCAGTAAACAACTTGGATTGGCCCAAGATCATTTGATTATGCCACCTTTCAACCGGCCCAACAGCCTCTAAGCTGGCCCAATATGTTTATCAAGGCCAAATTTATTTGGTCTTGACCCACTTATTCAGTCCATGGAATCATGTAGCCTAATAGTTTACTCGGCCCAATAGGACACCCAATCATTTGATTTCAACGTGTAGACCATGTTGGCCCAAGTGGCCCATGGTCGCCATATCGACCCACTTTACCCAAAGAAGGCCCAACCTAAACCTTTCGGGACAAACTCTTTTTGTTAGATCCATAAATATTCAAGAGGCCAATAGTGGCCCATGTGACTCACGAGACTCAACAATATCCGGCCCAATGGATTCAAGTAAATAACAAACGCACGAATGAATGTTTGATATGATCAAAACAAAGGATAAAGATATTATGGGATGTCATTTTGTTGTTATAAAGTAATAACAAGTCGTAAACAAACTACATAAAGGCTTGAAAGCCTATTATACAATTGATAACTTGTAACTAATGAGCAACCATGGGATCTTGAACAATAAATAATTAGGGCCGGATAATAAACAAGATTCCTAAGTGTTAGTCAACTTTAGGACTAACACTTACGCGCACAACAAATTCTTACAAACTTATACTTATAAAATACAACATTATGAAATCAATACAGGAGCGTGAACATTAAATCAAGTGCAAACAAAGAGCGCGTGCATTCTTATTCTACTTGATCAAACACTTCGGACCTAAGGTGAGTTCATTGTCCCCTTTCAAACTTATTTGTTTTACTTCGGGACTGAGAAGCATGTTAAACATTTTTATTGAAATGTTATTTAATGCTTTAAATATAAACACGATTACTTATGATCGAAACCTTTACTTTAAGCTTGATGCTTAAAATCAATGGTTGGTTACTTGATACAATTACATTAGACTTGATTCTATTACATGAGACTAAATGCTATTACATGAGACATGATACAATTACATGAGACTAAATGCTATTACATGAGATTTGATACAATTACATGAGAGTAAATACTATTACATGAGACTAAATGCTGTTACATGAGAATTGATTCAATTACATGAGACTTGATACAATTACAAGAGACTAGATTCAATTACATGAGACTTGATTCAATTACATGAGAATTGATACTATTACATGAGACTTGATACTATTACATGAGATATGATGTTTGGAAACTATTGCTTGCTCCTAGGCCATCATACATGTATCTAACCATAGTCTACGTAATTGCTAAACGTCTGGTATTCCAGAGCTTGTACCTATGGGGTGAGATACATGTAATAACATAAACGTAATGATACTTAGCTATTACCTGGTTATAAGGGACATGTAATTGCTAGACTTCTGGATATTCCAGAGCTTTTGTCAGCTTATAAGAGTTATGTAAAGGCTAAACATGAAAGTATCGATTCTAAGCTATTACCTGGTTATAAGGGACACGTAATTGCTAGACTTCTGGATATTCCAGAGCTTGTGTCGGCTTATATGAGGTATGTAAAGGCTAAACATAAACGTAACGTTACGGGGCTATTTCCTGATTATAAGGGACATATAATTGCTAAACGTCTGGTATTCCAGAGCTTTTGTCGGCTTATAAGAGGTATGTAAAGGCTAATCATGAACTTGTTGAATGCTAAGCTATTATCTATATAATAGACATGTAATTGCTAAACTTCTGGTATTCCAGAGCTTTTGTCTGCTTATAGGAGATATGTAATTGCTAAACTATGTGCGTGTGAGTCTATGATGCTTGATAACCGTAAGGAGAAACTAACACTTATGAATACAATAGACATAAAAACTTTGAAACAGATAACAAAGGCTTTGATGAGGATTGAATTGATTGGTAGGTAAAATGCTTAATTATTATTAACAACAGTGTCAAATCCGAATTAGTATGTGGTGGGATGGCGTCTGGGCGGGTCGTAGGCTCGACTCAGGGGTATGCCCTATATATAAGCATACCGATTTGGATATTACATGTGGAGTTAATGAGGTTAAGGTTTTATCGAAAGAGGTTTGTTGAAAACTATTTTAAACTTATAAACTTTATGAACTCACCAACCGTTGTGTTGACTTGATCTTTTTACATTCTTTCTCAGGTGAAGAACAGGTTTAAACTTAAGCTTTTGGATATGCATACTAGGCTGCCCAGATAGAGGACCTAGTAGACTTTTGGAGAAGCACATCTTTTGTTGATGATACTTATTACTTTTGATATCTTGTACATATACAAGATATATACATTATTCTTTTGGTTAGGTTTACTTAGTTAAATTGCAGAACATTGCTATTGTAATTTAACTCAGGGGTTAATGAGGTTAAGGTTTTATCGAAAGAGGTTTGTTGAAAACTATTTTAAACTTATAAACTTTATGAACTCACCAACCGTTGTGTTGACTTGATCTTTTTACATGCTTTCTCAGGTGAAGAACAGGTTTAAACTTAAGCTTTTGGATATGCATACTAGGCTGCCCAGATAGAGGACCTAGTAGACTTTTGGAGAAGCACATCTTTTGTTGATGATACTTATTACTTTTGATATCTTGTACATATACAAGATATATACATTATTCTTTTGGTTAGGTTTACTTAGTTAAATTGCAGAACATTGCTATTGTAATTTAACTTTGTAATCCTATATATCATTTGATTGTGCTTTAGATATTCTTAAACGTTGATGCTATGTAAACAATCTGATCATCATAATTATCATCCACGATATCACGCCCCGGGAACCTTCCGCCCGGCGGGGACTCCGATCCAACCCCGCCGGCTCGGGGTGTGACAGATTGGTATCAGAGCACAAGGTTATAGAGAATAATAGGTCATTTACTTAAACGGTTTGACCTAGACTATAACTTAGGGACCCACATGTAGAGAAATTAAGACTTAAGTTTGCATTTTGTTTTCTGCATTCGATCATTGCACTAACCAAATTCTTTTGGTTATGATCAGAATGCCGCCGAGAAAACAACCTACCCCGCAAGTCTCTACTCCTCACTCATCGACTCCTACACCACCGGATTCACCACCGCCACCTCCTCCTCCTCCACACTCTCCGCCACCAGGATCAAGCAACGTTCAGACACTGGATCCTACTACTATCGCTTTGGCGACACTGCTGATTACTCAATTGACGAGTCAACTGAAAGATGTCATCCCTGAGATGATAAATCGAATTCAAGGACAAGGCCACACTTCTGGTCATACTACAGGGGAGGTTAGTGGAAACACTAGCCATACTTCTGACTGCACCTACAAGTCTTTTGTAGGATGCAAACCCCCAAGCTTCACAGGAGTCGAAGGAGCTGTTGGACTGAACCAATGGCTTGAGAAAATGGAAAATACTCTGGACATCAGTGGTTGTCCAGATCATCACAAAGTTCGCTATGCAGCTGGTTCTTTCAACAAGCGAGCTTTGACTTGGTGGAACGCCCAGATCAGAGCCAAAGGAAGAGATGAGGCCATGGCGATGCCATGGGCATAATTTAAGCTTCTTTTGAGGAATGAATTTTGCCCTAAACATGAGTTGCAGCAACTGGAGATCGAGCTCTCAAATCACGTTATGAAGGGAGCGGACCATATGACCTTCACCACACGCTATCATGAGTTGGTAGCTTTGGTACCAGAGATGGTACCAACATTGGAAAAGCTGATTGACCGTTATGTAGCGGGATTACCTTCTTGCATCCAAAGCATCGTGTTGGCTGCTTACCCTGCTACCTTGGAGTCTGCTATCTCCCTCTCAGCTAAACTCACCAATGTGATGGTGAAGTCTGGAGTTCTTAAAGATGAAACAGGAAATTCCAAGGAAACAACAGCAACAAAGAAACCCGAGTATCACCCGAAGAAGAAACAGAAGGTCGTAAAGAACTATGCGGCCGTCAACCCACTTAGACAGGCACCTGCAACACCTGTCAACCCTACTACTAGGGGTTATGGAGGGGAATATCCCCAGTGCACAAACTGCAAGTATCATCATCCTGCTGATGCTTAATGCAGGAAGTGCACAAACTGTGGTCGGTTTGGTCACTGGGTTAACAAATGCCGCTTTGCGGTGAATCAAGCAACCAACACCGCAACAAGAGCACTACCACCACCACCACAGAACCCAGGCAATAACAACAACAGAGACTGCTACAACTGCGGGGAACCAGGTCACTTCTCCCGCAACTGTCCAAAGAAGGTGCCAACTGGAGCACAAGCACCTCGTGAACGAGCTTTTGTCATCGGAGCCAATGCTGCACGTCAGGACCCTAATGTGGTCACTGGTACATTTCTTTTACATGACTCTTATGCATCTATACTATTTGATACTGGTACAGACCAGAGCTTTATTTCATCTGATTTTGCACGACAACTTAGTCTTAATGAGGAACCTTTAGACTCCCCTTACATAATCGAAGTAGCAAATGGGAAACAAGTTACAGTTAGCACTATACATAGGAACTGCCCACTTACACTCGTAGATCATACATTTACCATCGACTTGTTGCCGATGGAGTTGGGCAGTTTCGATATCATCGTGGGGATGGATTGGCTCTCACTCAATCGAGTTGAAGTCATCTGTACAGATAAGCTACTTCGGATTCCAGTGACGGATGATCGTGTATTGGAAGTTCGTGGGGATCAAGCAAAACGAAGCGTAAAGATCATATCATGCATAAAAGCGCGTAAGTGTCTGCAAAAGAAGTGCATAGCTTTCTTGGCTCACGTGGTGAAGAAAGAGAAAGACAAGAAAACAATACAAGACGTACCGATAGTGAGGGAATATCCTGAGGTGTTCCCTGAAGATCTACCTGGTTTCCCACCTTTGCGACCGGTAGAGTTTCGTATTGACCTGATTCCTGGAGCAACACCTGTTGCTAAATCTCCTTACAGGTTAGCACCTTCGGAGATGCAGGAATTAGCTAACCAACTACAGGAACTACTTGATAAAGGTTTCATCCGACCGAGCTACTCACTCTGGGGAGCTCCAGTTCTATTCGTGAAAAAGAAGGATGGATCTTTTCGCATGTGCATAGACTACAGGGAGCTAAACAAACTAACCATCAAGAATCGGTATCCATTACCGAGGATTGATGATTTGTTTGATCAGTTGCAAGGAGCTCAGTACTTTTCGAAGATCGATCTGCGTTCCGGATACCATCAGCTTAGAGTGCAAGACGAAGACATACCGAAGACGGCGTTTTGTACCAGATACGGGCATTACGAATTCATGGTGATGCCTTTTGGTTTGACGAATGCACCCGCAGTTTTCATGGATCTCATGAACCGTGTGTGTAAGCCGTATTTGGATCAATTTGTTATTGTTTTCATTGATGACATATTGATCTATTCTAAAAACAAAGCAGAACACGAACAACATCTTAGAACGATCTTGGAACTGTTAAAGGAAGAGGAGCTCTATGCCAAATTCTCTAAGTGTGAGTTTTGGTTAAAAGAGGTTCAATTCCTAGGCCACGTTGTTAACAGTGAGGGAATACACGTTGATCCTGCCAAGATCGAGGCAATAAAAGATTGGGACACTCCGAAGACACCTACAGAGATACGTTCTTTTCTAGGCTTAGCAGGCTATTACAGAAGGTTTATTTCAAACTTTTCTAAGATAGCTCTGCCACTCACAAAGTTGACACAGAAGAGCGAGCCGTTTATTTGGGAACAAAAGCAAGAAGAAGCCTTTCAGACGTTGAAGCAAAAGCTATGCGATGCTCCAATCTTATCTCTTCCAGATGGTTGTGATGACTTTGTTGTGTATTGTGATGCATCCCATCAGGGACTTGGCTGTGTACTTATGCAGCGGGACAAGGTCATTGCCTACGCTTCGAGACAATTAAAGATTCATGAGAAGAACTACACAACTCATGATCTGGAATTGGGAGCAGTGGTGTTTGCACTGAAAATCTGGAGGCATTACTTATATGGGACCAAGTGTACCATCTTTACTGATCACAAAAGTCTGCAACACATTTTCGATCAGAAGGAACTCAACATGCGACAGCGACGTTGGGTTGAGCTTCTGAATGATTACGACTGTGTAATCAAGTACCATCCGGGCAAGGCAAACGTTGTTGCTGATGCCTTAAGCCGGAAGGAACGAGTCAAACCCTTGCGCGTCAGAGCAATGGGAATGATTGTGCAGACAAGATTGCACGGCAACATCATGCAAGTACAACAGGAGGTGATTGAACGAGAAAACTTGACAAAAGAACTTGATTGCGGTGTGGAGAAACATTTGGAAACAAAACTCGATGGACTTGTTTACTTCAAGGATCGTATCTGGATTCCTGTAGTAGATGAGTTAAGGAAACTTATTTTTGATGAAGCACACAAGACAAAGTACTCTGTGCATCCCGGTGCCGATAAAATGTATCAAGACTTGCGTGCGTTTTATTGGTGGCCGGGTATGAAGAAAGATATAGCTGAGTACGTTGGTCGATGCCTTACGTGTGCGAAAGTAAAGGCAGAACACCAGAAACCATCTGGTTTACTGGAACAGCCTGAAATTCCACTTTGGAAGTGGGAACAAATAGCTATGGACTTTGTTACCAAGCTACCCCGTACCTCTAGTGGACATAATACCATTTGGGTTATAGTTGATCGATTAACCAAGTCTGCTCATTTCTTGCCGATGCGAGAAACTTACACGATGGATAAACTAGCGAAGCTTTATATCAATGAGATAGTGGTACGCCATGGTGTGCCATTGTCTATCATTTCAGATCGTGATAGCAGATTTACATCAAGGTTCTGGCAGTCATTGCAGAAATCTCTGGGGACACAATTAAACTTGAGTACAGCTTATCATCCACAAATGGATGGTCAAAGCGAACGTACTATTCAGACCCTAGAGGATATGTTGAGAACCTGTGTTCTAGACTTCGGTGGTAATTGGGATACTCATTTGCCACTAATCGAGTTCTCCTACAACAACAGTTATCACAGCAGCATCGGTTGTGCCCCATTTGAGGCTCTTTATGGTCGAAAATGCCGGTCACCGATCTGTTGGTCGGAAGTAGGAGATAATCGTATCACTGGGCCAGAACTTATTCAAGAGACTACAGACAAAATTGCTCAAATACAACAAAGGCTACAAGCAACACGAAGTAGACAAAAGAGCTATGCCGATAAACGGCGCAAGCCGTTGGAATTCCAAGTGGGAGACCGTGTCATGTTGAAGGTTTCCCCATGGAAGGGCGTCGTTCAATTCGCAAAGAAAGGTAAATTGACACCCCGATACGTGGGACCGTTCGAGATCATCGAACGTATTGGTCCTGTAGCATACAGATTGAGCCTACCAGATGAACTTAGTGGTGTACATGACGTGTTTCACGTCTCAAACTTGAAGAAATGCCTTACTGATGAAACTCTTATCATACTAGTTGAAGAAATTTAATTGGATGAACATCTACGTTTTGTTGAAGAACCATTGGAGATCATGGATCGTAAGGTCAAGCAACTGAGACGAAGTCGTATTCCTATTGTTAAAGTTCGTTGGAACTCAAAGCGCGGACCTGAGTTTACTTGGGAACGTGAAGATCACATGAGAAACAAGTATCCCCAACTCTTTGCTGAGGAAGTCGTACCGAATAACGAGTCTCAAATTTCGGGACGAAATTTCTCTAACAAGGGGAGACTGTAACATCAGTGCCGGACGCGTGCCGGAACAGTGATCGTAACAGTAAACATGTACGTTGATTCAGGTACACATTTCGTTAAACTATGTTTAGACTATTTATACATTTGATTAGCATGAAACTATTATACGATTGTCTGAATCTGACTAAAACCTTAGGGTTTAACAGTCTGAAACATGTCAGACAACACAGTGTTGAAACATAAATACTTGATGTGATATTAGTTTGCATAAACGAATGTGAGGAAAAACAAAACGAGACTAACACGGTTATTGTTACGGGATGCTAAACCGACGAGTTATTTGTATAGGTGACGATCTGTACAAATAATTCTGAGAGTTTAACGTTCTGAAATAATAACTTAACAGTAGAAAACAAGAATCAGAAAGCCAAACCATCGACGTGTTCGTTCGAATGACGATTCGAACGAATACGCGCGATGGCGACGCAATCTGATTAAACGATAACGAAAACGAATAACGATATGAACGATCATAATTTTAAGGAAATAAAATATTGTCTATTTTACAATTTTGAAACTCATCGTAAAATAATTTAAATTTAACTATTTTATTTAATCGCGAAGAAAATTAGCGAAACGCGAAAAATTAAATAATAACGTGCAAAATATTTAATTCGATAAATAAATAAATATAACAATTTTTAAAATAATTTTTACAAATAAATAACCTTTAATTTATTAAGAATAAACTCTTTTTATTTAAATTACGAAAGATACGCGCGTAACGATCCGGATACGCGACAAAAACGTAAACCGAGCAACCGAAATGAACCCGAATACCCACGGGGTATTTAAACATCAAATGAGATGATTTATCTCATTTAATACAAACCCTTTCTCTCTCAAAAACCCTCTCCCGTTCGTTTCTCTCTCTAGCACCAAAAAAAAACACCATTTACAACCTTTGAAGCTTCATAACTCACTCATTTCTTAACGAAATCGAGTGATTCTTGCGTCTACACGAAGCTCTTGAAGCCCTCTACAAGAAAGTACAACAGATCTGAAGATATAATCACGAAATCTCGAGGTAATCAGTTGTGAAGTTCACGAGAATTAGGGTTTTTTAACCCATTTGTTCGACCACCACCTCAACACCAGCCATGGATCCAAGTTTTCGACTCACGACCACTGTTAAGTTTCAACTGATCTGTTAGGTAAAGAGAGAAGCCATGGTCGAGATTCCAGATCGTAGGAGGTTGATGGTGGTGATGTTGCAGCAGGGTTCGCAACTGGGTTTCTCGGCCGAACCATGTTCACCCAGTTAGCCAAACCATCTGTAGCTGCGAACCTTGGCGAGCCCTCAACCGAACCTGCGTAGCTCCCTCTTGCTCACGAACCCTTGTATGGCTGGCGAACCTTAGATGAAATCCACACTAGAACCGAACCCTGCATGCTTTGTTCATGGAACCAGCGAACCATAGGTGGGACGAACCCATGAGAAAATGACGAACCTGACACTGGCCGAACCCTTTTTCAGCTCGCCGAACCTAGCTACCTGTGTCCACCGGGAATACACTGTGGCCGAACCCATGCAGCCTGCTATGCTGCCATACCCTATTCACGAACCCTTTTTGGATTTCAAGACCCACGAAACCTAGTTGTAAAAACCTATAAATTCGATGGATGAGCAGCCCACTTTTCTGAAACAGGCCCAACAGTTTATTTTGCTGGCCCAACACTTTAATTCGGCCCAGTTGAATGATACAGCCCAATCGGAAGTTCATGGCCCAAGGACTTTCTGTTCTGGCTCAGTAAACAACTTGGATTGGCCCAAGATCATTTGATTATGCCACCTTTCAACCGGCCCAACAGCCTCTAAGCTGGCCCAATATGGTTATCAAGGCCAAATTTATTTGGTCTTGACCCACTTATTTAGTCCATGGAATCATGTAGCCTAATAGTTTACTCCGCCCAATAGGACACCCAATCATTTGATTTCAACGTGTAGACCATGTTGGCCCAAGTGGCCCATGGTCGCCATATCGACCCACTTTACCCAAAGAAGGCCCAACCTAAACCTTTCGGGACAAACTCTTTTTGTTAGATCCATAAATATTCAAGAGGCCAATAGTGGCCCATGTGACTCACGAGACTCAACAATATCCGGCCCAATGGATTCAAGTAAATAACAAACGCACGAATGAATGTTTGATATGATCAAAACAAAGGATAAAGATATTATGGGATGTCATTTTGTTGTTATAAAGTAATAACAAGTCGTAAACAAACTACATATAGGCTTGAAAGCCTATTATACAATTGATAACTTGTAACTAATGAGCAACCATGGGATCTTGAACAATAAATAATTAGGGCCGGATAATAAACAAGATTCCTAAGTGTTAGTCAACTTTCGGACTAACACTTATGCGCACAACAAATTCTTACAAACTTATACTTATAAAATACAACATTATGAAATCAATACAGGAGCGTGAACATTAAATCAAGTGCAAACAAAGAGCGCGTGCATTCTTATTCTACTTGATCAAACACTTCGGACCTAAGGTGAGTTCATTGTCCCCTTTCAAACTTATTTGTTTTACTTCGGGACTGAGAAGCATGTTAAACATTTTTATTGAAATGTTATTTAATGCTTTAAATATAAACACGATTACTTATGATCGAAACCTTTACTTTAAGCTTGATGCTTAAAATCAATGGTTGGTTACTTGATACAATTACATTAGACTTGATTCTATTACATGAGACTAAATGCTATTACATGAGACATGATACAATTACATGAGACTAAATGCTATTACATGAGATTTGATACAATTACATGAGACTAAATACTATTACATGAGACTAAATGTTGTTACATGAGAATTGATTCAATTACATGAGACTTGATACAATTACATGAGACTAGATTCAATTACATGAGACTTGATTCAATTACATGAGAATTGATACTATTACATGAGACTTGATACTATTACATGAGATATGATGTTTGGAAACTATTGCTTTCTCCTAGGCCATCATACATGTATCTAACCATAGTCTACGTAATTGCTAAACGTCTGGTATTCCAGAGCTTGTACCTTTGGGGTGAGATACATGTAATAACATAAACGTAATGATACTCAGCTATTTCCTGGTTATAAGAGACATGTAATTGCTAGACTTCTGGATATTCCAGAGCTTTTGTCAGCTTATAAGAGGTATGTAAAGGCTAAACATGAAAGTATCGATTCTAAGCTATTACCTGGTTATAAGGGACACGTAATTGCTAGACTTCTGGATATTCCAGAGCTTGTGTCGGCTTATATGAGGTATGTAAAGGCTAAACATAAACGTAACGTTACGGGGCTATTACCTGATTATAAGGGACATATACTTGCTAAACGTCTGGTATTCCAGAGCTTTAGTCGACTTATAAGAGGTATGTAAAGGCTAATCATGAACTTGTTGAATGCTAAGCTATTATCTATATAAGAGACATGTAATTGCTAAACTTCTGGTATTCCAGAGCTTTTGTCTGCTTATAGGAGATATGTAATTGCTAAACTATGTGCGTGTGAGTCTATGATGCTTGATAACCGTAAGGAGAAACTAACACTTATGAATACAATAGACATAAAAACTTTGAAACAGATAACAAAGGCTTTGATGAGGATTGAATTGATTGGTAGGTAAAATGCTTAATTATTATTAACAACAGTGTCATATCCGAATTAGTATGTGGTGGGATGGCGTCTGGGCGGGTCGTAGGCTCGACTCAGGGGTATGCCCTATATATAAGCATACCGATTTGGATATTACATGTGGAGTTAATGAGGTTAAGGTTTTATCGAAAGAGGTTTGTTGAAAACTATTTTAAACTTATAAACTTTATGAACTCACCAACCGTTGTGTTGACTTGATCTTTTTACATGCTTTCTCAGGTGAAGAACAGGTTTAAACTTAAGCTTTTGGATATGCATACTAGGCTGCCCAGATAGAGGACCTAGTAGACTTTTGGAGAAGCACATCTTTTGTTGATGATACTTATTACTTTTGATATCTTGTACATATACAAGATATATACATTATTCTTTTGGTTAGGTTTACTTAGTTAAATTGCAGAACATTGCTATTGTAATTTAACTTTGTAATCCTATATATCATTTGATTGTGCTTTAGATATTCTTAAACATTGATGCTATGTAAACAATCTGATCATCATGATTATCATCCACGATATCACGCCCCAGGAACCTTCCGCCCGGCGGGGACTCCGATCCAACCCCGCCGGCTCGGGGTGTGACAACAAGGGTTTCATTAGACCAAGCTTGTCACCTTGGGGAGCTTCGTTCTTGTTCGTAAAGAAGAAGGATGGCACATTCCGTATCTGCATCGACTATCGGGAGTTAAACATGGTGACAATCAAGAACCGTTACCCCTTACCTGGCATCGACGATATGTTTGATTAACTGCAAGGATCGAGTTACTACTCTAAGATCGATCTGCGATCTGGGTATCATCAGCTAAGGATTCAGGAGGAAGATATCCCCAAGACAACTTTTCACACTCGGTATGGCCATTATGAGTTTTTGGTCATGCCATTTGGGCTGACAAACGTACGCGCAGTATTCATGGACCTCATGAATAGAGTGTGCAAACCTTACCTGTATAAGTTTATCATTATTTTCATATATGATATTCTCATATACTTCAAAACTCAGGAAGAACACAAAGAGCATCTTCAAAAGGCTCTTGAACTACTACGGAAAGAGAAGCTGTACGCTA
Source organism: Mikania micrantha (assembly GCA_009363875.1). NCBI lineage: Eukaryota > Viridiplantae > Streptophyta > Magnoliopsida > Asterales > Asteraceae > Mikania > Mikania micrantha. The sequence continues at coordinate 48,037,760 of CM018682.1, read as the reverse complement.
AGCTCTCAAAGTACGACTTCTGGATTCAAGAAGTCCAATTCTTGGGTCACGTTGTTAATGAACTGGGAAGCACCAAAGACCCCAACTGAGGTGTGACAATTCCTAGGCTTGGCATGCTATTATCGACGATTTATTGAAGGATTTTCAAAGATAGCCCAACCACTCACAGCTTTAACCCATAAGGACAAGAAATATCTCTGGACTGACAAACAAGAAGCTGCATTCCATCTTCTCAAGTAGAAGCTCTGTAGTGCACCTATCTTATCTCTTCCTGATGGAACAGATGACTTCGTAGTATACAGCGATGCCTCAATACAAGGACTCGGCTGTGTACTGATGCAGCAAGAAAACACTACATTACTATCTCTTCACGTCCCCTTTTTACTTTTCTAACCTTTGGGGGAGAAAACACTGCATTACAATTGCTTTTGAACAACAATTCATTTATTTACGTATGGACATGCTTTATCACTATATGTATATGTGTGGACCACATCACAACTAAAAGTCCTGGCGATACTCCACGGACCGTTAGTAGCGCGTAGCGCCTAGCGTGGTAATCTTGAATACTACTATTTGGGCCTGACAAGCCCCACCCATCCCGCATGGGAGGCCAACCCGACTGGAGGTCCGAATGGGTGCAATATTGACCAACACTTTGCCATTGTCCTGTGATGGACATGGCGGGAGCCACAACTGTCAGCTTCGGTATGAACTTGCATATAATATAACTGTATTGACTAGCTATCAATCGATACTGCATTGTAATGATATGTAAATCACAACTCTTACTTTAAACATCGGATGTTTACTACTTATGAAAAACCTATGCTCTCACCAACCTTTGTGTTGATCTTTTACTCGCATGTTTTGTCAGGTAACTAGGGCACGCACACGAGGATAGGATGCTAGGATGGAGTCCCATGCATCAACTTTATTGTCTTAGGAATTTTGAGAAAATTTAAGTATTTGAATTGTTATGTAATGATTATTACTTAAACCGCTTCCGCAAACTATTACTCTGTTTTGTTTTGGAAAACTGTTTTTATCTTATGCTTCCGCAACTCTGATTTTACAAAACCGATTTGTCCATGTAATTGGATGTACATATACAACCAGACATGTAGGTCTCGCAACTGTGTGACCGGAGACTACGATCCTGACTGGTCTTGCTCACGCCCCGGATGGGACGGGATTTCTCGGGGTGCGACATCTCCCCTGCTTACAATAGTTTTCTTCCCGAAACCTGCCTCGTTACGTATCGACCAAATGAGGATACAACCTCCTCACTTCTTCTTATGTTTCCCACGTTGCGTCTGAACCCTTCCGATGCTTCCACTGAACCTTGACTTGCCGAATTGTTTTGTTACGTAGGTTCTTCTCATCCGTATCCAGTATCACGACTAGTTCTTCAAGGTAGTTCAGTCGATTATCCACCTTGATATCATCCAAAGGAACATTTGCTTGCTCGTCTGCCAAGCACTTCCTAATATGTGACACATGGAAGGTACGATGAATCCCGTTCAGCTACTCTTGTAGGTCAAGGCGATACGCGACTTTCCATACCCTTGCCTTACTCTGAAACGGTCTGATGTACCTCGGACTCAGCTTGCCTCGCTTTCAGAATCAATTGATTCCCTTCCATGGCGATACCTTTAGGAACACTCGATTGCCAACATTGAACTCGATCGGCCTACGGCGCTTATCAGGTTAGGAATTTTGGCAATCTTGTGTTGCCTTCATTCTCGCTTTTATCACCCGTAGTTTTTCTGCCATATCGATCACGGCAGCCTTGTTTCCCATCTCTTTCTGCCCAACTTCAACCAAACATACCGGGGTTCTACAACGTCTTCCATACAACGCCCATATGGGGGCATTCCGATACTAGAGTGGTAATTGTTATTGTATGAAAACTCCACCAATGGCAAGTGGTCATCACAGCTTCCACCAAAATCGATAATGCACACCCTAACCATAACCTCCAACGTTTGGATGGTCCTTTCATATTGTACATCTGTCTCTGGGTGATAGGCGGTACTAATGTTCAGCCTCGTTCCCATGGCATCATGAAATTGCTTCCAGATTCTAGAAGTAAACCTCATATGCCGATCTAACACAATGGAGACCGGAACTCCATGTCGGGTCCGAATCTCTTTTACGAACAACTCAGACAACCTTTCTGACGTATACTTTCCGTGATAGGAAGAAAGTGTGCACTTTTCATCAGTCTGTACACAATCACCCATATGGTATCATGTCGATTAAATGTTCTCGGTAGCTTGGTGATGAAATCTATGGTGATGTGTTCCCATTTCCATTCCCGTACCTCAAGAGGTTGCACATATTTATAGGGCTTTTGATGTTCAGCCTTCACTTTTGCACTAGTAAGGCACTTGTTCACATACTACATCACATTAAACATCATACCCGGCACCAATAATCCTTTTGAAGATCTTGATACATCTTCGTCGCACCGGGATGCACCGAATAACGTGATTTGTGGGCTTCATCTAAAATCTTCTATAGAAGTCAGCATTTCTGGGCACCCACATTCGACCAAATCATACCTTCACACCATGTATACAGAACTGTGTTGACATGATCAACTTGTTCTATCCAAATGGATGGCTTCAACTAGGCTGCAACCTAGAAATATGGCATATGTATGGAATCAAAATTATTTTATTTTTGTGTTTTTCTTAGCTTATCCCAACTGAATGGACGGCTTCAGCTAGGATGCAACCCAACAATATGGCACGTGTATAGAATCGGATTCACTTTTATTTTCTTGTGATTATATCATTCTCATCTGAATGGATGGCTTCAGCTAGGTCTTTACAAAGCAACATGGCACGTATACAGAACTGTGTTGACAAGAACAACTTGTTCTATCCAAATGGATGGCTTCAACTAGGCTGCAACCCAGTAATATGGCACATGTATGGAATCAAACTTATTTTATTTTTGTGCTTTTCTTAGCTTATCCTATCAGAATGGACGGGTTCAGCTAGGCTACAACCCAGCAATATGGCACGTGTACAGAATCGGATTCACTTTTTATTTTCTTGTGATTCAATCATTCTCATCTGAATGGACGGCTTCAGCTAGGTCTTTACAAAGCAACATGGCACGTATACAGACTTGAATTCATGAATCATTTGAAACCTCATAAGATCCTATGATAACTGGTATATGCCTGATTTTAGTCAAAAACTGTTTATCCCTTAACTAGTTTTCTAAACTAGATCCCACAAATCAGACTTTCTAAGCAATCACCAACAGTCTATTTACTTTGTAAAGTCGGCCTATCAGTACATCACATCATAATTCCCATGTGCTATCAGTTTATGCATTCAATCTTGCATTTAAGACATGACAGGTTAATACATCGCTTTTTTCTAATAAGACTTTCTCATTTTTTACAATTTTCAAATGTTTTTGGTTTTTAAATTAAACTACTTTTTCTCCCCCTAAAAACCTAAAACTGAAAATCTTTTTGAGTTTTTATATAAGTGAAGGAAAAAATAACATAAGTACTAAAAAATAAAAATCAAACAAAAAGAAATTAACTAACAAGATAATGATCATTTGTTTGATTCAGATGAGGAAATGACTTTATCTTTTTGAAAAACACCATTAGCTGATAAGAGATATAAAAATATGGGTTTGTCAAACGATTTAGTTTAAAGATCAGCTTTCTGGTTATCGGTGTGAATCTTAACCACATCAATTAATTTCTTTTCAAAACAATCACGTATGAAGTGATATTTAATGTCGATGTGTTTTGTTTAAGAGTGCTGGACAGGATTTTTAGTGACACCTATGGCAGCAGTGTTATCAACAAAAATAGGAGTGTTAGAAAACTGTAACCCATAGTCTCTAAGTTGTTGCTGAATCCAGATGATTTGAGAGCAACCACTAGCAGCTGCAATGTATTCTGCTTCACATGTTAAAGTAGACACTGACGTTTGCTTCTTGCATTGCCAGGTAACTAGGCGTTTCCCTAAGAACTGACACCCCACAGATGTTGACTTGAAATCTCTTTTGCATCCACCATAATCTGAATCACTGTAAGCAGTTAGGGTACCACAAGCCCAGATCCGAAGTACCCTTCAGATAACATAAAATCCTCTTCACATCAATAAGATGAGAAACTCTTCAATTTGACTGATAAAGAGCACACAGACAAGTAGCAAACATGATGTCTGGACGAGAAGATGTGAGATACACAAGAGATCCGATCTTTCCTCGGTACAGAGTGGCATCACTTAACTCCCCCTTTTCATCTGGTGTAATCCCGTGATTAACAGCCAGTGGGGTACCAGTAGGTTTTGCATCCAGCATACTAAACCGGCTCAGAATATCGCCAATATGTTTGGTCTGATGAATAAAGATCCCTGCCTAAGATTTATCCACCTGCAATCCCAAGAAAAATTTCATCTCTCCCACGGAACTCATCTCAAACGTATGTTTCATAACCTTCTCAAATTCATTGCATAGAACATCATTTGTGGATCCAAAGATGATATCATCCACATAAACTTGTACCAAGAGTAATTCCCCATCCATCTCTCTAATGAATAGAGTGCAGTCAATGACACCTCTTCTGAACCCGTTGTTCAGAAGGTGAGTACACTGTTACCACGCTCGCGGAGCTTGGTGCAATCCATACAAGGCCTTGTCCAGCTTGTAGACTTGGTCACGATGCAATGGATCTTCAAACCTGGGAGGTTGATTAACATAAACCACTTAATTAATCATACCATGAAGAAAAGGAATTTTAAAATCCATTTGAAAGACATTGAACTTTTTGAAGGATGCATAAGCTAGAAAGATTCAGATTGCTTCAAGACGAGCAACCGGTGCAAAAACTTCATTGTAGTCAATCCTTTCAATCTGCCTGAAACCTTGCACCACCAGACGTGCTTTGTTGCGAACCACAATGCCATGATCATCTCGTTTGCAGCGTAAAATCCATCTATCAACAAGCTGCCAAACACCAAGTTTCTTAAACTGCAGTAACTCCTCTTGCATGGCATCTACCCAAGATTCTCTTTCAAAGCTTCAGTGATGGTTCTTGGTTCAACCTGGGATATAAAACATGAATGGGCACAAAAGCTTACATATGCAAGATTAAGAATGTCAGCAAGACCACCTAAAGATAACTGATTTCTGGTCTTGAGGATGAATTCTATTAATTCTGCCAACAGGATGAGCAGGAACCTCAACCTGTGGATCAAGATTGTTTGTATTGAGATCCTCAAGAGCAGGTACAATGTTATCAACATCTACTTCTGGAACATCTGGATGAGGGTGATTATCATCTGAGTCTGAACTGTCATCATTTGCCAGTATTGGAGCTTGAACAAAAAAAGGTTGCACAAGTGTTCAACATCAAAACAACCAGAATGAGATGACGAATAGTCATAATATAACTGATCTGACTGAGATGAAGCAGAAGTGTTCACCATCAAAGCAAACTGTGAAGCAGATTGTTCTTCAGACTCAGCATCTGACTCTCTGTGAGTTTCAGAATCTGATGTGCATTCTGATTCTGATCCTGATGATTCATCTAGACTTGTCTTTGTTTCTTCTGAATTACGTTCATCACTGGATCCAGCAGTTTCTTTGATCTCTGTAACACATGCTTTATCTGCTCCACCCTTTTCAGAGTTGAATCTGAAATCCTACTTTTCTCCCTCATCATTCTGAACCATGAGTGCCTTGTTTGCATTTGAGGAACTGGCTTGAGCAGGGGTGTCAATTGGCACTAATCTCCTCTCTTGATTGGCAGCTGATGATCTTTGATTCTGAAAACGATTGTGGTTACCCATCTTCTTAGGCTGGTTGTACTGTCTTACAAAATGACCTTTATCCCCACAGTTATAGCATGTAACAGATGACATATCAAATCCAAACATGGAGTGTTTGTTTAGATTGATATCCCAGTTCTCTTAACAAAATCTTTTGCTCTTCTAACTGCACTTGCAAGAGCCCAGATATTGTCAATCCTTTCCATATCGTCAGGATCAATCTGAGAGTAATCTTCATTTGTCAGATGTGGGTTACCAATCTGCCCAACTAGCAGCCCATCATAATAACTCACAAGAATAGACAACAGACCCATATGCTCATTAGCAACCTCTACAGTTACTTTATCAAAGTTGTCTGTCTTCAAAATTTTTGCCGAATGACTTTCTTTTTTCTGAGAGGAGGAAGTTGTAGCCGACTGACTGAAGTGTGTCTGGCTTGAAATAGGAGCTTCTTTGGTCTGTGAGACAAAAGCTGTCTTTAATGAAGCATGAGAAGAAGCTTTTTCTACAGTAGGAGTAGAATAGTATAATTACGGATCTTCAACTTGAGCAACTCTCTTTGCTTTCCACTTGTTCTCTATCTCTTGTTCCTTCAGCTTCTGGATGAAATCATTAGTGTTCATGTTTGCAATCATCTCACTCTGTTTCAGAACCATCAGAAAAGATTCCCACTTGAGAGGTAAAGCATCAGCCAGACACTGGATCTTTTCTTGTGTAGTTGTCTTGACTTGATGATTGTAGATCTTGCTCAAGAGATGATAAAATCTAGCAATCAAGTCATCTAAAGATTTATTCCCCAGACACATGAAGATATTGAACACTTTCTTCAAGGCTTTAGACTTGATCCTCTTCAATGCATCATTCCCCTCATACCTTTGCTGTAAAGCATCCGACAATAACTTTGAAGAAGTAAACTGTCTAAATTAATGAAAGATGTCTGTAGCAATAGACTAGGACAATATGGCATAAGGTTTCTTCTCAAAGTCATAAAACTTCCTCTGAGGCTCAGTCATCCTGGTAACGAGCATAGGTGATCCATCTTCAGTAAGTGGTCTTAAGTACCCGCTCTCAATCATCATCCAGAGATTTGTATCCACTCCATTTATGTGAATCTCAAATCGATACTTCCAATGCGGATATTCATCTAATGAAACTAAATTTGGAGCTTTGTTTGAATTCCCGGTCTCTGTCTCAGTAAGCAGCAGGTTCTGTATTCTGTTGTTCTGATAAGCCATCAAAGCAAGTTCTTCCATCTTGTAAACAATAATCTGATTCAACACTTAGAAAATTTTCAGAAACTGATTGCCTAATGAAGTAATTTCAGCCGAATGTCGGGGTACGAATGAGTCCGAATGAAGTAACTTGGCCGAATAACTCTTCTGATGCGAATGAGGAGATAGCTGAAAGACTACTCAGCCGAATGAATCTGAGCTAGCCGAATGAAGAGTTCTTCGCACTAACACTTGGACCGAATGAGACTTATTCGGCCGAATGAACCATTCTCCCACTGGCTATTCGCATGATCGACTCATTCGCATAAACTGGGGTTTTCAGCAATAAAAATTCGATATATTTGGATTTTGATCGAATCTGACCACCAAATTTGGTATGGAACCTCAGGACACTATCCCTAACCTTTTGGAATGCACCATGGATCAAAACAATCACAAAAACCCTCTGATTTCTAATTGAACAGTAACTTAGAGCCCAAGAAACATAGGGTTTTCGAAAATCTCAAACTAACAATCTGTAATATGGTGATTTGGATCGAAAATCGAGCAATATCAAGAGCCAAAGCTCTGATACCACTTTGTAGGACCTAAGAAACTCTGGGAAACAACTCGGTTCCTTGAGAGATTTGCTCGACAGGCCCTTGAATAGTGCAGAATCCTATTCACGGGTTTTCCAATCGAAACCACCAGCCCCTGTGGCAATCTGACGATGAGAAATCAACTTTTTTATCAAAATCGAACACCACGGGGTGAGAATTGAAGTTGGACAGGAAGGAGCGGCTAAAAACCCTAGGGATATGACAGAGGAGTGCTCAGGGAAGAGAGGAGGCTCGGAGAGTTATGAAAAATTCTGTTTGCAGCACTATATATAAGCTGTACTCATTCGGCCGAAAGAGTAGTGCGAAACACTCATTCGGCGAATGGCTCAGCCGAATGAGCTTAGTCAACAGAATGAGTCATGCGGATGACTCATTCGTTCGCCTGAGTCATTCGTTAGGCGTTCATTTGCCCGAATGAACTCATTCTTAGGTATCATTCGCACGAATGGGTCCGTAACATAGTCAAAGTCAAAATCAAACATAGATAAACATAATAAACTCAATTAAACATATACAAACAATACTCAGAAGTCAATTTCATTAATAATATGAACTTTACATAATCCAATATTGACGAAATACTGAACTAGGGAAATTACATGCATCAACACTCGTTCAGGAAGTCTGGCGTTATCATCAAACTATACGATTTAACTCGCATGGCGGGATGCTTGGTCTTACGACTTAACACATCTACCACCACATTGGCCTTTCCTGGAGATATAAAATATCACAATCATAAATCTTTAGTTGCTCAAGCCATCGTCTTTGCCACATATTCAAAATCCTTTTGCTTGAAGAAATACTTCAAGCTTTTATGGTCGGTATAGATGGTACTCTTGACTCCATACAGATAGTGTCTCCATATTTTCAATGCAAAAACCACTACACCTATCTGAAGATTGTGGGTCTGGTAGTTAGCCTCATGAATCCTTAGTTGGCGCGAAACATAAGCTGTCACCCTTTCCCTTTTGCATTAGTACACATCCTAACCCTTGTTGGGATGCATCAACATACAAAACAAAATCATCATTTCCATTCCGCAGTACTAAAACAGGAGCTTGGGTACGTTTCTCCTTTAGCACTGAAAACATTTTCTCTTGGTTTGGATCCCATTCGTACTTTACTTCCGTCAGTGACTTCGGAGGGCTTCATTTCATAACAGTTTTGACTTTAGCCGGGTCAACCATAATGCCTTCGGGGATCACCACGTGACCCATAAATTGCACTTCCCGTAACTAGAAGGCACATTTGGAAAACATAACATAATGTTTCTCTTTCCTCAAGGTATCTAATACCTCATGTACGTGACAAGCATGATCTCTTTCGTTCTTTGAATAAATCAAAATATCATCAATAAACAGTATCACTAATCGGTCAAAAATTGGTCGACATACCATGTTCATCAAAATACATAAATGCTACAGGAGCATTCGTCAATCCAAACGACATAACGAGAAACTTGTAGTGTGCATAACGTGCTCGAAAGCCGTCTTTGGAATATCCTGCTCTCGAACTTTCAACTAATAGTAACCGGATCGGAGATCTCTCTTGGAGAATCTGCTTGCACTTTGCAATTGATCAAACAAATCATCAATTGTTTGAAGTGGATACCTGTTCTTTACAGTCAGCTTGTTCAGTTCCTAGTAATCGATACATGTCCTCATGCTTCCATCTTTCATCTTTACAAAATCCACCGGTGCTCCCCACGGGGAAACACTTAGTCGTATAAAACCTTTATCAAAGAGTTCTTCTAGCTGGGTCATCATTTCTTTCATTTCGGTGAGAGGCAAACGATAAGGTGTTTTCGCGACAGGTTGGGCCCTAGGCACTAAGTCGATATGGAACTCAATCTCCCGTTCAGGTGGTAATCTATGCAATTCCTTAGGGAATACATCAGGGAAGTTACACCCCACAGGTACATCATTAATCGTCCTCATATTTGTACGTTCCTCAATCACATATGCCATGTAGCTCGAAACCATCGCCTCATCATAACATCAGCCTTGGTCATCGAAATGATCTTCGGCGCATACATTGCCTTATCTCCATAAACGGTTATAGGACTCCCATCCACATCTCGTAAACATATCATCTTTCGTCGACATACTATGTTAGCCTTGTATTTGGCTAACCAATCTATACCCAAAACCACATCGAAACATCCTAAGGTTATACGAAACAATCGTACGGGGAACCTATGACCTTCTATCTCAATGTAACAATCATCTATAGTCTCAATCACCCTGCTTATCTTACCATTAGCCATCTCTACGTCAAATACCCGATCTATCCTTTTAACGTCCTAAATAACCCATCACATACGGTAGAATGTATATAACTCATACCGGCACCAGAATCAAACAATATAGATGCAGTAATATTGTTGATAGAAAAGGTACCTATGACCGCATCAGGGTCTTCGATCTCATAGTTCTTGTTCATGTCAAGGCTCGGGCCTTAGCCTTCTTCTTGTCATTTTTCCTTTCGTCCTTCTTGCGAAAACCCGAAGCATCGGCCCTTGGTTGTATACAATCATTGGACATATGTCATATGTTCGACGTACAACAATGTGTTGCACTACATCAACAAGTCTACGCGCGAGATATCCTGTATCAAACCTATAGCAGTTGAAGCATCGAGTGGCACTTGGGCAGTTGCTAGAAAAATGCCAATTTTTTCCGCGTCTGAAACATAGATTAGTGCCCACCAGGCACTGTCCAGTGTGGCTCTTCCCACACTTGTTGCATGAACCAGTCTCCTCTCATTCCGCCTTTTTACCAGAAAATCCTCGCTTGTCTGTTCAACCTATTTTGGTTACAAGGAACCCTTTCGCCTTTGAATCCTCCTTTACCGGCTCATCAACCATCACGTCATCCTACACTATCCCACAAGGCTCCAAAGTGGAATCGAAAGTTGTAACATCACTGTTTTTCATGTATTGTTTTTACAATATAAATTTGTATTGATAGAACCTGTTATGATAATTTGATACTTATTAATTTATTTTTGATAATATTGATGGTATTCATTGATGAGAACATATGATTATTATACATAAACCATGGGAAAGTTTGTTTGAAATACAACTAGACTAAACCACAGTGTTTATTGTGATTGAATGGATATGATGTGTGATGATATTATTGGGATTGATAGTTGTATAGGATTCTATCACCAAATATAGACAAGGGTGTACCCATAGTCTATCAAAGAGGTGGTGGGCTGGCGGCTGGATAAGTTGCGACTGATTCCTACGTATGCCATAACTTTTGTCACACCCCGAGCCGGCGGGGTAGGATCGGAGTCCCCGTCGGGCGGAAGGTTCCCGGGGCGCGATATCGAGAGTGATAATCGAAGTGATCAGATTGTTACATTGCACATGATATAAATGAGAAATGCTAATTAAAATAGAATTACAAAGTTAAATTACAGCAGTAACGTTTATAATTTAACAATGTAAATCTATTGCAAAACATCAATAAATGACTATCTTGTATTTACACAAGATATACAAAATAATTTATATCATGATGTCTTCAAAAGTATGCAGGTCCAAAATACTAGTCTTCTATCTGAAGTCCTAGTCCAAAAGAAATGACTCCCTAATTGACCTGTTCGTCACCTGAGAAGTCATGCAAAAATAAAGGTCAACACATGGTTGGTGAGTTCATATAGTTTAGTATTTGAAAATGATTTGAAAATGATTTGAAAACCTTCTTTGGTAAAGACCCTAACCTCATTAACACCACATGTATCATCCAGATCGGTATGCTTATGTATAGGGCATACCCCTGGGTCGAGGCTACAACCCCGCCCAGACGCCGTCCCACCACATACTAATCCGCATAGGACATTGCTGTTAATGATAATTAAGCATCTTTACCTATCACACACTCTTGTTCACAATGACTCTAATGTTCTCACAAAACCTTTGTTTAACCCACGGGTAACAACCTTAATCTCATTAACATCACATGTATCATCCGGATCGGTATGCTTATGTATAGGGCATACCCCTGAGTCGAGGCTACAACCCCGCCCAGACGCCATCCCACCACATACTAATCCGCATAGGACATTGTTGTTAATGATAATTAAGCATTTTACCCCTACCTTTAACCCAATGATTCTTCTGTTTGTCGTCCTTGTAATTACAATTATTTGAAATCCACTATTGATTTCATAAGTTCATCACATAATATGATCAACCACACAATTGTGTAAACAGTTATAAATGCTTAATTAAACAAGTAAATAAACATTTAATAAAATCTAAGTCCTTATGATTGGGGCCTATGGTCATACTCGAGTAGACTAGTCTGTCAATCTAGGTACTTAGTAGTTAGGGAAACTGTAAATATCCTCAAACATACGACCTACAAGTCAAACGGTCTAGCTAGGACTTCTTGAAATGCAGGATTTTATGTTTCGTCAATGTTTTTGGCGTATGCTATCTCTGATATTTCCCAGACTTTCCCTTAAAATGATTTAATGATCGTCTGATTTTGTCACAAGATGTACCTGATGTGTTGATCATAGAATACAAGATTCATTGATCGGTTGTACACTTGATTAATTGTTCAACAAACACTTGGTTTGTAGAACGATGAATGTTGTCTTTGCAAAGATTGTTTTGTTGATGTCTTGATGTCCCACACTTGTTTTGTCAAAATGTTTGATTTGATTCCTTGAATTCACCCACTTGATTTCCCAAAATGTTTGATTTGATTCCTTGAATTCACCCACTTGATTTCCCAAAATGTTTGTTTTGATTCCTTGAATTCACCCACTTGACCTCCCAAAATGTTTGTTTTGACTTGTTTGAAATGTTTTGACTTATTGAAAGGTTTAGTTTGACTTGATTATTCACTTAATATATAAGTGAATTAGTTAATAAACCTGCATAAAATCTTCCTAGACATGGTCTAGGATAACATTCATATATATATGTAAAACATATAAATTTAAAAGCATTAAAGTAACAATTTAAGTAAACAGTTTACGCATGCTTCTCAGCCCCGCGTTTTAAAACAAAAATGTTAGAAAAGGGGCAATGAACTCACCTGTGCTGCTATGTAAATTGATCTAACACAAAATGCGCGCTCTTGTATGTAAGCTATGTATCTTCAGTTCCTGATTTATTTTATAAGAAGTCGGATTTGATAAGTAAACGTAGTAGTCGTTGTGCCTAAGTTTGGGTCTTGTTGTGTGTGTGCAACTAAGTGTCTTAGTACTAAGTGTATCTAAGATCTAACCTATCTTAGCTACCCTTTTTATAATCCCAAATCCCATGGTTAGTTATACAACATTACCTTTATATTTTAGAAAATTTCGGCAGAGTTTCCTTTGTTTTTAGAGCAATCCAGACAATTATATTGTCTATTTTATAACAAAATCCCAATCAATTATAATAAACAAATTTTAGAAGAAACCAATAACATTTATAAAATACAACAATGAGCTATTATTTAAAGTCATTTAATTTATTAAAACACAAGTTATTTTCATGAAACATATAAATTAAACATGTTAGAACTTTGAATTAACCCAATTTAGGTCAATTCCAAGTCCTTTGATTGTTCTTTGTTTCCCAACTTGATTCTTGTTCTCCCAAATTTACAACTTAGCTTGGAGTGCATAATTGAACAATCCAAATTAGTTGTATACATTTGAATAGGATTTCTAAGTGTTAGGTATAGATGTTGAGATTTACACCAACCCTTTATGCATGATCCTTAGTCCATTTCAAAGCTTTAAGTATTCGCATGCCATTTCCTTGTTCTTACAACTAATTTCAATAGCCCTAGGTACTGAATTCCCTTAATTGACCAACATTTTGAGTTCAATCCCACTCAGGGCAGCGAACCTATTAGGATATGGGTATAGGTTCGGCGAACCTATAAGGCTTAGGTTCGTTGCTATCAGGTTCGTGACCCAAGGTTCGTTCATCCTAGGTTCGTCTCACGTAAGGTTCGTCTAAGGAATCTGGGTTCGTCTCATGTAAGGTTCGGCCCATGAACCAGTCCGGCGAACCTTGAGAGGTTCGGCACCCAAAGGTTCGATGCAGGCTGGCACAGGGTTCGTCTGCAGGGTGGTCAGGTTGACAGGTTCGTTGCAGGGACACAGGGTTCGGCTGCATCGTGGGTTCGCGTAGGGTTCGGCCAGCGAACCTGTCTCCTTCGATCAGCCCTTTGTTCCACGAACCTGCACATTTCTTCTTTGATTTGCAGCTATAATCTGTTATAATCACATTTCTAACAATACCTAAACATGTATCACCCCCGTCTAAGTGTTCTAAGTGCCCCAATTCGGTCATAACATCAAAACCATATGTATTCAAGAAAAACCCTCTAAAACCGAATTTAAAATGGGTGTTTACCTCTAATTTCGTGGATGAAATCTCGAAATACTTGTACTTCCTTGATCTACGTCGTGTAGTGGTCGTTTTGAACCGAGAATCACTTGAATCCGATGCAAGATGGTTGAGAAATCTTAGAGAGATGTTGAATATTTGTAGAGAGAGAGAGAGACGAGATTGAGAGAGAGATGTGAGGTTGGTGATGATGATTATGGCACTTAATTGCCATAATAAATGCTTCACCACACCCGGTTGATCGGTCTCGTTCGGTTTCGCGTATTATGCCGTGTCGCGTAGTTTACGCGACGAAACGACACGGTTTTAAAATTAGAAGTCTTTTAATTATTCAAGGTTGTAATTCCTAATAAATTAACTAATATCTTCTTATTTATTAAAAATTTAAAACAAAATTAACTGTTTAAATCGAAATGTACGGTCGTCGCGCGTATTCGTTCGAATCGTCACCCGTACGAACACGACGATAACTATACTTTTCAATCTTGTTTTCTAATTAAAGAATATCACTCAGAACGTTAAACTTTCAGATTTATTCGTACAGATCGTCACCGATACGAATAACCCGTAAATTTAGCATTCACATAGCAATATTCGTGTGTTTTGTTCTGTAAAGTCTCACATACGTTTATACATAATATATCCTAAGCAAATAATCACATGATGGTTCTGTATTGCCAGACAATTGTCTGACTTAAGAACCATTGTTCTGAACTGTGTTTCTGTTAAATGTTTCTGAAACTGTTCTATGACAACTCACTATGATAATGATAATTGATATGAATATGAAAAGTACTGAAATGTATATGATCCGTACCTGTTTTACTGTTCATGTACTGTAGAGATCACTGTTCCGGTGACGGTTCCGGCACTGATGTTACAGTCTCCCCTTGTTAGAGAAATTTCGTCCCGAAATTTTAAGAGTTGTTATCGGGTACAGCTTCCTCTTCAAACAGCTGGGGATACTTTGACTTCATGTGATCTTCGCGTTCCCAAGTAAACTCGGGCCCGCGTCTTGAATTCCATCGAACCTTTACAATAGGAATACGGCTTCGCCTCAGTTGTTTAACCTTGCGATCCATAATCTCTAAAGGTTCTTCAATAAAGTGTAACTGTTCATCGACTTGAATTTCTTCGATTGGAATGACAAGACTCTCGTCAGCAAGGCATTTCTTTAAGTTTGAGATGTGAAACACATCATGCACACCACTGAGTTCATCTGGTAATCTCAGTCGATAAGCTACAGGACCTATACGTCCGATGATTTCGAACGGTCCCACATATCGTGGTGCTAATTTGCCTTTCTTTCCAAAGCGTACCACGCCTTTCCATGGGGATACCTTTAACATTACACGATCTCCCACTTGGAATTCCAACGGCTTGCGCCGTTTGTCGGCGTAGCTCTTTTGTCTGCTCCTTGTTGCTTGTAGTCTTCTTTGAATCTGAGCTATCTTGTCAGTGGTTTCCTGAATCAATTCAGGCCCAGTTATTCGATTGTCTCCAACTTCAGTCCAACAGATCGGTGATCGACATTTTCGGCCATAAAGAGCCTCGAATGGTGCACATCCAATACTGCTGTGGTAACTGTTATTGTAGGAGAACTCAATCAGTGGTAAATGGGAGTCCCAATTCCCACCGAAATCCAATACACAGGTTCTTAGCATATCCTCCAGGGTTTGGATAGTACGTTCGCTCTGACCGTCCGTTTGTGGATGGTAAGCTGTACTCAGATTTAACTGTGTCCCTAAAGATTTCTGCAATGATTGCCAGAACCTTGATGTGAATCTGCTATCTCGATCAGAAATAATAGACAATGGCACACCGTGGCGTACCACTATCTCGTTGATGTACAATCTTGCCAGTTTATCCATGGTGAAGTTCTCACGCATGGGCAAGAAATGAGCAGATTTTGTCAGACGATCAACGATCACCCAAATTGTATCGTGACCACTGGAAGTGCGGGGTAGCTTGGTAATGAAATCCATAGCGATTTGTTCCCACTTCCATAACGGAATCTCAGGCTGTTCCAGTAGACCAGACGGTCTCTGGTGTTCCGCCTTTACTTTCGCACACGTAAGACACTGTCCGACATACTCGGCTATGTCTTTCTTCATTCCCGGCCACCAATAAAATCCACGCAAGTCTTGGTACATCTTATCAGCGCCTGGATGAACAGAGTATTTAGTCTTGTGTGCTTCATCGAAGATAAGTTTTCTCAATTCATCTACCGCAGGGATCCATATACGTTCCTTGTAGTAGATCATTCCATCGGACTTTGTGTCAAACTGTTTCTCTGCTCCGCAATCAAGTTCTTTCTTCAGATTTCCTCGGTCTAGTGCTTCTTGTTGTGCTTGAATGATCTTGTCACTTAAACTGGTCTGCACGGTTATCCCCATTGCTCTAACACGTAGGGGTTTGACCCGTTCCTTCCGGCTTAAGGCGTCAGCTACAACGTTCGCCTTTCCCGGATGGTACTTGATCACACAATCATAATCATTCAGAAGTTCAACCCAACGACGCTGACGCATGTTGAGTTCCTTCTGATCAAAGATGTGCTGCAGACTTTTGTGATCAGTGAATATGGTACACTTGGTGCCATATAAGTAGTGTCTCCAAATCTTCAGTGCGAAGATTACAGCTCCCAGTTCAAGATCATGAGTAGTGTAGTTCTTCTCATGAATCTTTAACTGTCTTGAAGCATAGGCTATGACTTTGTCCCGTTGCATTAACACACAACCAAGTCCCTGATGGGAAGCATCACAGTATACAACAAAGTCATCACAGCCCTCTGGGAGAGATAAGATTGGAGCATCACACAATTTCTGTTTTAATGTCTGAAAAGCATCTTGTTGTTTCTGCTCCCAGACAAACGGTTCACTCTTCTGGGTTAGTTTAGTGAGAGGCAAAGCTATCTTAGAAAAGTTTGAGATAAACCTTCTGTAATATCCTGCCAACCCCAGAAAAGACCGTATCTCCGTCGGTGTCTTCGGAGTGTCCCAATTCTTTATCGCTTCAATCTTGGCAGGGTCTACATGAATCCCCTCGCTGTTGACCACATGACCCAGAAATTGAACTTCTCTTAGCCAAAACTCACATTTGGAGAATTTGGCATAGAGTTTCTCTTCTTTCAACAGCTCCAAGATCTTTCTAAGGTGTTGCTCATGTTCTGTTTTGGTCTTGGAATAAATCAGTATGTCATCAATGAAAACAATGACAAACTGATCCAAGTACGGCTTGCACACTCTGTTCATGAGGTCCATGAAAACCGCGGGTGCATTTGTCAATCCGAAGGGCATCACCATAAATTCGTAATGCCCGTATCTGGTTCGGAAGGCCGTCTTCGGTATGTCTTCATCTTGAACTCTCAACTGATGATATCCAGACCGCAAGTCAATCTTAGAGAAGTATTGAGCTCCTTGCAGTTGGTCAAACAAATCATCAATCCTCGGTAATGGATACCGATTCTTGATGGTTAGTTTGTTCAGTTCACGGTAATCTATGCACATTCTGAACGATCCGTCTTTCTTCTTCACAAACAAGACCGGAGCTCCCCAAGGTGAGTAGCTCGGTCTGATGAAACCCTTGTCAAGTAACTCCTGTAACTGATTAGACAATTCCTGCATCTCTGAAGGTGCTAACCTGTAAGGAGATTTAGCAACAGGAGTTGCTCCAGGAATTAAGTCAATACGAAATTCTACCGGTCGCGCAGGTGGCAAACCTGGTAGGTCTTCGGGGAATACTTCAGGATATTCTTTCACTACTGGTACATCTTGAATCTTTTTCTCCTCTTTCTCCTTTTCCACCACATGAGCCAGGAATGCTATGCACCGCTTCTGTAGACACTTACGCGCCTTTATGCAAGAGATGATTTTGACACTTCGTTTTGCTTGATCCCCTTTAACTTCCAATACACGATCACTCGGCAATGGAATTCGAAGCAGCTTCTCAGAACAGATGACTTCCACTCGGTTAGATGAGAGCCAATCCATTCCAACAATGATGTCAAAACTACCCAGCTCCATCGGTATTAAATCGATGGCAAATGTATGACCACTAAGCGTCAATGGGCAATTTCTATAAACTGTGCTAACTGTAATCTGTTTCCCGTTAGCTACTTCTATAATGTAAGGGAAGTCTAACTGTTCCTCTATGGAATCTAATTGGCATGCAAAATCGGTAGAGATAAAACTCTGATCCGCACCAGTATCAAATAAGACAGATGCATAAAAGTCATGTAAGAGAAACGTACCAGTGACCACATTTGGGTCCTGGCGTGCAGCTGGTGCTCCGATAGCAAAGGCTCGTCCACGAGGTGCTTGAACTGCTGGTTGAGCCTTCTTCGGGCAGTTCTTCGCAAAGTGGCCTTGTTCGCCACAGTTATAGCATCCACCATGGTTCTGATTAGCTGGTGGAGGAAGAGCCAAAGCAGCATTGTTGACTGCTTGATTAGGAGCCATCCTACAGTGTTGGACCCAATGGCCCTTTCTTCCACATCCCGTGCAATGCTTGCAGGGAGTGTCAGCAGTGTGGTGATACTGACACTTGGCACACAAAGGAAACGTGCCAGTGTAGGGTTTGCGGTTGGGGTTTTGTGGTGCTGCTGCTATTTGTTGCAGAGGTGTGGCCACATCGTAGTTCTTGATGGTCTTCTGTTTCTTCTTTTGATGATGAGAGGGTTTCTTTGAAGACTCAGTCTTGTTCTTGCTGGGTTCAGCCTCTTTCTTTAAAGTTCCAGAGGCTACCATAAGATCAGTGAGTTTCCCAGACAGTCTCACTGCAGATTCAACTGTAGTAGGGTTGGCTGAAACAACCATGCCCTGAATGCAGGCGGGGAGTCCACCCACATAACGGTCTATCCTTTTCTCCAGAGTTGGTACCATGTCAGGTACCAAAGCAATTAACTCGTGGTAACGAGTAGTGTAACCCATGTGATCAGCACCTTTCATCACATGGTTGGATAGTTCAACCTCCAACTTCTGCAGCTCATTCTTGGGGCAGAATTCTGTTCGTAGCAGTGTCTTGAAGTCTTCCCATGGCATGGCCATGGCTTCTTCTCTTCCCCGGGCATTAATCTGACCATTCCACCAGGTCAGAGCCCGTTTGTTGAATGTTCCCGCTGAGTAACGGACCTTGTGATGTTCGGGGCAGCTGCAAAGATCCAATGTTGCCTCAATCTTCTCAATCCATTGGATTAGTCCAACGGCGCCTTCAGACCCACTGAAACTGGGTGGCTTACATCCTACAAAGGACTTGTAGGAGTAGTGAGATGAATCTCCAGTATTTCCACTGGCTTCTCCTGATGTGTTGCCAGTGTTGAGAATCTCATTACGAAGACGGAGGAACATCTCCGGTATTGCCTCCTTCATCTGATTCGTCATCTGGCTACTCAGTAACGTCACCAGAGCGATAGTAGCAGGGTCCATGGTCGGTGTTGTGCCTGAACCAGATGCTTGAGTAATCAATGGAGGAGGGGGAGGAGGAGGTGGAGGAGGTGGTGGTGGAGAGTCATTCGGAGACGGTGTTGAGGAGTGTGGAGCCAAGTCTTGAGGTGGTAGCTGTATCAAGGGAGGTTGTCTTCGTGGAGGCATTCTGATCATAACCAATAAAGTCATCGGTTAGTACAATGATCGAATACCGAAGACAATATGCAAATAAGTCTTAAGTCCTATGTTCTCTATATGCAGGGTCCCTAGGTTATAGTCTAGGTCAAACCATTTAAATAAGTGACCTATATTTCTCTATAACCATGGCTCTGATACCAATCTGTCACACCCCGAGCCGGCGGGGTAGGATCGGAGTCCCCGTCGGGCGGAAGGTTCCCGGGGCGCGATATCGAGAGTGATAATCGAAGTGATCAGATTGTTACATTGCACATGATATAAATGAGAAATGCTAATTAAAATAGAATTACAAAGTTAAATTACAGCAGTAACGTTTATAATTTAACAATGTAAATCTATTGCAAAACATCAATAAATGACTATCTTGTATTTACACAAGATATACAAAATAATTTATATCATGATGTCTTCAAAAGTATGCAGGTCCAAAATACTAGTCTTCTATCTGAAGTCCTAGTCCAAAAGAAATGACTCCCTAATTGACCTGTTCGTCACCTGAGAAGTCATGCAAAAATAAAGGTCAACACATGGTTGGTGAGTTCATATAGTTTAGTATTTGAAAATGATTTGAAAATGATTTGAAAACCTTCTTTGGTAAAGACCCTAACCTCATTAACACCACATGTATCATCCAGATCGGTATGCTTATGTATAGGGCATACCCCTGGGTCGAGGCTACAACCCCGCCCAGACGCCGTCCCACCACATACTAATCCGCATAGGACATTGCTGTTAATGATAATTAAGCATCTTTACCTATCACACACTCTTGTTCACAATGACTCTAATGTTCTCACAAAACCTTTGTTTAACCCACGGGTAACAACCTTAATCTCATTAACATCACATGTATCATCCGGATCGGTATGCTTATGTATAGGGCATACCCCTGAGTCGAGGCTACAACCCCGCCCAGACGCCATCCCACCACATACTAATCCGCATAGGACATTGTTGTTAATGATAATTAAGCATTTTACCCCTACCTTTAACCCAATGATTCTTCTGTTTGTCGTCCTTGTAATTACAATTATTTGAAATCCACTATTGATTTCATAAGTTCATCACATAATATGATCAACCACACAATTGTGTAAACAGTTATAAATGCTTAATTAAACAAGTAAATAAACATTTAATAAAATCTAAGTCCTTATGATTGGGGCCTATGGTCATACTCGAGTAGACTAGTCTGTCAATCTAGGTACTTAGTAGTTAGGGAAACTGTAAATATCCTCAAACATACGACCTACAAGTCAAACGGTCTAGCTAGGACTTCTTGAAATGCAGGATTTTATGTTTCGTCAATGTTTTTGGCGTATGCTATCTCTGATATTTCCCAGACTTTCCCTTAAAATGATTTAATGATCGTCTGATTTTGTCACAAGATGTACCTGATGTGTTGATCATAGAATACAAGATTCATTGATCGGTTGTACACTTGATTAATTGTTCAACAAACACTTGGTTTGTAGAACGATGAATGTTGTCTTTGCAAAGATTGTTTTGTTGATGTCTTGATGTCCCACACTTGTTTTGTCAAAATGTTTGATTTGATTCCTTGAATTCACCCACTTGATTTCCCAAAATGTTTGATTTGATTCCTTGAATTCACCCACTTGATTTCCCAAAATGTTTGTTTTGATTCCTTGAATTCACCCACTTGACCTCCCAAAATGTTTGTTTTGACTTGTTTGAAATGTTTTGACTTATTGAAAGGTTTAGTTTGACTTGATTATTCACTTAATATATAAGTGAATTAGTTAATAAACCTGCATAAAATCTTCCTAGACATGGTCTAGGATAACATTCATATATATATGTAAAACATATAAATTTAAAAGCATTAAAGTAACAATTTAAGTAAACAGTTTACGCATGCTTCTCAGCCCCGCGTTTTAAAACAAAAATGTTAGAAAAGGGGCAATGAACTCACCTGTGCTGCTATGTAAATTGATCTAACACAAAATGCGCGCTCTTGTATGTAAGCTATGTATCTTCAGTTCCTGATTTATTTTATAAGAAGTCGGATTTGATAAGTAAACGTAGTAGTCGTTGTGCCTAAGTTTGGGTCTTGTTGTGTGTGTGCAACTAAGTGTCTTAGTACTAAGTGTATCTAAGATCTAACCTATCTTAGCTATCCTTTTTATAATCCCAAATCCCATGGTTAGTTATACAACATTACCTTTATATTTTAGAAAATTTCGGCAGAGTTTCCTTTGTTTTTAGAGCAATCCAGACAATTATATTGTCTATTTTATAACAAAATCCCAATCAATTATAATAAACAAATTTTAGAAGAAACCAATAACATTTATAAAATACAACAATGAGCTATTATTTAAAGTCATTTAATTTATTAAAACACAAGTTATTTTCATGAAACATATAAATTAAACATGTTAGAACTTTGAATTAACCCAATTTAGGTCAATTCCAAGTCCTTTGATTGTTCTTTGTTTCCCAACTTGATTCTTGTTCTCCCAAATTTACAACTTAGCTTGGAGTGCATAATTGAACAATCCAAATTAGTTGTATACATTTGAATAGGATTTCTAAGTGTTAGGTATAGATGTTGAGATTTACACCAACCCTTTATGCATGATCCTTAGTCCATTTCAAAGCTTTAAGTATTCGCATGCCATTTCCTTGTTCTTACAACTAATTTCAATAGCCCTAGGTACTGAATTCCCTTAATTGACCAACATTTTGAGTTCAATCCCACTCAGGGCAGCGAACCTATTAGGATATGGGTATAGGTTCGGCGAACCTATAAGGCTTAGGTTCGTTGCTATCAGGTTCGTGACCCAAGGTTCGTTCATCCTAGGTTCGTCTCACGTAAGGTTCGTCTAAGGAATCTGGGTTCGTCTCATGCAAGGTTCGGCCCATGAACCAGTCCGGCGAACCTTGAGAGGTTCGGCACCCAAAGGTTCGATGCAGGCTGGCACAGGGTTCGTCTGCAGGGTGGTCAGGTTGACAGGTTCGTTGCAGGGACACAGGGTTCGGCTGCATCGTGGGTTCGCGTAGGGTTCGGCCAGCGAACCTGTCTCCTTCGATCAGCCCTTTGTTCCACGAACCTGCACATTTCTTCTTTGATTTGCAGCTATAATCTGTTATAATCACATTTCTAACAATACCTAAACATGTATCACCCCCGTCTAAGTGTTCTAAGTGCCCCAATTCGGTCATAACATCAAAACCATATGTATTCAAGAAAAACCCTCTAAAACCGAATTTAAAATGGGTGTTTACCTCTAATTTCGTGGATGAAATCTCGAAATACTTGTACTTCCTTGATCTACGTCGTGTAGTGGTCGTTTTGAACCGAGAATCACTTGAATCCGATGCAAGATGGTTGAGAAATCTTAGAGAGATGTTGAATATTTGTAGAGAGAGAGAGAGACGAGATTGAGAGAGAGATGTGAGGTTGGTGATGATGATTATGGCACTTAATTGCCATAATAAATGCTTCACCACACCCGGTTGATCGGTCTCGTTCGGTTTCGCGTATTATGCCGTGTCGCGTAGTTTACGCGACGAAACGACACGGTTTTAAAATTAGAAGTCTTTTAATTATTCAAGGTTGTAATTCCTAATAAATTAACTAATATCTTCTTATTTATTAAAAATTTAAAACAAAATTAACTGTTTAAATCGAAATGTACGGTCGTCGCGCGTATTCGTTCGAATCGTCACCCGTACGAACACGACGATAACTATACTTTTCAATCTTGTTTTCTAATTAAAGAATATCACTCAGAACGTTAAACTTTCAGATTTATTCGTACAGATCGTCACCGATACGAATAACCCGTAAATTTAGCATTCACATAGCAATATTCGTGTGTTTTGTTCTGTAAAGTCTCACATACGTTTATACATAATATATCCTAAGCAAATAATCACATGATGGTTCTGTATTGCCAGACAATTGTCTGACTTAAGAACCATTGTTCTGAACTGTGTTTCTGTTAAATGTTTCTGAAACTGTTCTATGACAACTCACTATGATAATGATAATTGATATGAATATGAAAAGTACTGAAATGTATATGATCCGTACCTGTTTTACTGTTCATGTACTGTAGAGATCACTGTTCCGGTGACGGTTCCGGCACTGATGTTACAACTTTCTTCGGTTTATCATGAGTATGTCAGTGTTGAGGATTTGATGAGGAGAATCTGAGGTATTATGTGAGTTTTTAAAGGTTATGGTTTCGTCACTAAATATAGTCAAGGACACATGGTCATGGTTTACCGAAATGGTGGTGGGACGGTGGCTAGATAGATTGCGACTCACTCCTACATATGCCATATACATAAACTTATTTCGGTCTATCATGGATGTGTCAGTGATATGATTTACTGCGGTTGAGGATTGGGAAAATGGAAAATTGATAAACATATTTTATTAAAATGATGAAAGAGATAATGAAAATATTTATGCGATGGTGAGGTCACGAATATAACTTAATCATAACGCGAATGTTATTTCAGAAATGTTAGCCTAATAATGTGTTCACGTGGGTGACGATTCACACGAATACATTTATTAGGTATAATATTCTGAGACGATATTCCTTGACTCGTAAATCAAGTTGAAATAAGATACGAACGTTTTATTTATAAAGGTGACGATCTTTATAAATGCGTCCGTAAGTAACGCGTTTCAACGAGATAACTAAAATAATATTTTTACTATATTTAAATTAAATAAAAAGGATTTAAAACGTTTACTAGGAATAAACACCTTAAACGA
Source organism: Mikania micrantha (assembly GCA_009363875.1). NCBI lineage: Eukaryota > Viridiplantae > Streptophyta > Magnoliopsida > Asterales > Asteraceae > Mikania > Mikania micrantha. Next base: position 48,013,360 of record CM018682.1, on the reverse strand, counting down.
TTTTAAATAAAATCATTTTATTAAATGTTTCGTAATATAATGGTAATTTCGTAAAAACCGAGCAACTAAAAATAATTAACGTGTACACAAATGTAACCGAGCCGGCGAGATTGGCCTGAAGTATAAAAGGGGAAGAACCTTCTTCTTCCTTCGTTTTCCAGCCCTAATCTCTCGCTCTCTAAAACACACACCCATCGTCTATCTCTCTCCACATTCTCTCTCTACCGATCTCTCTCTAATCACCACCATTTTGCTTGATTTTGGTGTCAAAACACTCCTCCACTCGTCTAGATCACGAACCCACGAAGAAAACGAGCTCAAACGCCACCAAACGAGGTAGATCTCCAGTTTTAGGTTTGGATTTTAGGGTTTTCTACAAACCCGACAAAAACCCGAAGTTTAACCGGTTTTAAACATCTTTTTTCTACACATACACCTTCTAAATGAGTTTACTCACCTAAACCCACTCAAAACGACTATATATTCAACGAAAAATTGAAATCGTCACATACCATGGCTGAAACCCATTTCCGGCGAATGGCTCATAAGAACGAACCACTCATTCGTGTGAGCTACTCGTTCGTGTGAGCTACTCATTTAGGTGAGCTACTCGCTCACATGAGCCATTCATGTGAGCTCATTCGTGTGAGCTGCTCATTCGTGTGAACACTCATTAGTGTGACTCAGTCTTACGAAAATCACAAGAAGTAGTCATTCCCACTGCACGAACTTAGTTAACAACTCTAATTTAAAGAGAACAATCAAATAATAAATTATAGCTCAAACACATTGACAAATCTTAATTTGTAGGATTCGAGTAAAACTCCGTTCCTGACGCCCGATAACTGAAAAACTAAGCAAACCGCTTAGTCAAAGTGAGTTCTCATAACCCCCTATTTAAATCTTTTTGCTTTTCAACTCGGGGGTGTAGCATGTATACCAAAACAAATATGATTTTGATAACACATGGGTGAAACCTAGATTATCATTTTGATATTCTTATTATAGAGATAATTGTTGATTGACGTGGATTATCACAACTCCGTGAATCATTGTCGGTTGAGTTGACTTCGGTCCTCTGCGATGATTGAATTACTATTGTTGTGTTGACTTTGGTCCTCCGTGGTGATTCCACTGTTGGTTGAGTTGACTGCGTCCTCCATAGTGCACTGTATTGACACTTTTGCATATTAGGAAGATCGTTGATGGAGTTGACTTCGGTCCTCCGCTATGATTCCATTTGCCGTTGATTGAGTTGACTACGGTCCTCTACGGTACATTATATTGAGATAATTATGATGAATGATGATTAGTGATGATGAATGTTCATTATCTATTTGATGTGTGGGGTTGAGATTGATTGGATATACTTGAATGATTCTTGTTATTACTTGAATTATTTCATTTGTGTGTTTGTTGTGTGTTGATAGAGCTGGATTATCTCACAGGTTCACATGTGTATTTTGTCAAAAACTATAAACTCTTATGAACACTTATAAACATTTTTAGAAAATGAAAAACTTATGATTACTCACCAACTACCCCGTAGTTGATACTTGATTTTCTACATGTTTCAGGAAACGAAGAGAAGTAGGTAGAGCAGGGTAGCTCTACATCTTTTGGAAATCATCACTTAGGATCTTGGACTTACCTAAATACCTGGATTTCTGAAGACTAGAGTTTAGTCAATTTAGCTAAATTTTTGTGTAACATATTGTAATTAAATCATGACGAACATGATTTTTTTGTAAATATTTTATTTGTATTAATTGGTATGTTATGATACTTTAGATGCCCATGAGCTTGTGAACAATCTACACATCCCTCGTGGCATCCTGACGTTTCCGTCATTGGTCGGGGTGTTACAAAAGTCTTAGGAGCATTTGCTTTCACATGAATCCGCACCTTTGGAGGAAAACCCTCCATACACAGATTCACCCTGCGTTCCTCAATAGCCACCAAATGAGATCTCTGTTCTGAATCGATTCTTGAGATCTCTGCCTGAAAAATGGGAAGCTTATTCCATTGTCATGAGATCGTCTCCAGACTTTGGCAAACTCTGACTTACCCAACTCCATGGTAAGTAGCTCACCTTTGAGTGAGAGATTGACCAGAAGCAAAAGCTAATAAAGTCTGGTAAGTCAACTGAAGAGTACGTTCAAGGGAACACAACTCTTCTCAGTCATAACTCTGAGAAAAATGATCAGGGTTATGATGAATACATAGACATAACTACTGGCATCACTACTTCTTCTTCTTCTTGTGATGACCACTCTCCTATTTCTGATCATCTGTGCTTCATCATGGATGATCTCTATCAAGTTCCAAGTGATGACTTGGAAGAGATGGACATTCTTCACTAACTGGCCCTCTTGAGCATAAGAACGAATAAGTTTTACAAGAGGACCGGAAGGAAATTTCCTCTTAGTCATGGGAAAACCAGGTTTGGCCTAAATAAGGCTAAGCTCCAATGCTATAGTTGTCATGGCACTGGACACTTTGCCAGGGAATGCAAAAATGCTCCCAACTCTAATTCTTCACCGTATGTGACTTTCCCGAACTCATAATCACATACTTCTTTAGCACCTTTTTGTTCTTCTTCTTCCTCATCTTTCAGAAGGCACAACAATTCTCAGGAGTCAGCACATATTGTACAGACCCCTCCTCCTACCGATGTACAATTTGTACAAGCTGCCAATGGTAGCATGTATCAACTTACTCCTGCCCTCTTTAAATTGTTGCACCATCCCTTTCACAAATAAATGTACTAGGCCCTGCTATACAATCCCTTTCTTCCAGTCAACCAGCTCTTTTCACCCAAGAGTACGTAGACTGGAGTACCCTGCTTGAAGATGTAGGCTATGCCCTTATCACCTCTAAATCAACAGATTTTGCTCTCATGGCTGTTGGTGACGATTCTACTCCTTCTGATCAACCGGTAGTAGACACTCCTAATGCGCATGTATCTTCTTCAACTCAAGAAAAACTATGTACCGACGCGTGCATAGAGGCTTTTGCAAAGATAAAGCAAGCCAACATGTTGCTTCAACCACAAAATCAGGAGTTGGAGCAACTGCTAGATAATAAAAATTCTGAAGTAGAAAAATTAATAAAAAATAAAGACAGTCAAATCTCTATCCTAAGGACAGAAAAATCCAACCTACAATCTCTATTTGATTTGTCAAATAAAATTATGCAGCCTGTAGAGATGAACTGTCTCAGACCAAAGTCAGTTGTGACAAGTGGTGTTGGTGCATGTAATGTCCCTAGTTCTGTATTTTGTATGACTTGGATTGTATAAAGTTTATATCAGTAATGAAATCAATTATTCTGTATTGCTCGTATGTTTAATTGAGTTTAATATGTTTAACTATGTTTGACTTTGACTTTGACTATGTTACAGACCCATTTGTGCGAATGGTCGCTACGAATGAGTCCTTTCGCTCGAATAGCGAATGGCTGAGGCGAGCGAATGAGTCACTCGCATGACTCATTCGGTTGACCAGCCCATTCGGCAGAGCCTTTCACCCGAGTGAGTGTTTCGCACAACTCATTCGGCCGAATGAGCTCAGTCAATATATAGACCTGCAAGCAGAATGTTTTATATAACTTCTTTGACCCCTGACCACTCCCTGTCATTTCTCCTAGGGTTTTGATTCGCCTCTCCTTGTCCAACTTTGTTTCTCACCCCGTGGTGTTCGATTTCGATCAAAACGTTGATTCTATATCATCGAATTGTCATCGGGCTTGGAGATTTCGATTAGAAAACCCTTGAATAGGATTCTACACTATTCATGGGCTTGACGAGCAGAATCCGCAAGGAACCGGGTGATTTCCAAGGGCTTCTTAGGTCCTACAAAGTGGTATCAGTGCTTTGGCTCTTGATTCTACTCGATTTTCAATTCAAATCATCATATTACAGATAGTTGATTCGAGATATTCGAAAACCCTGAGTTTCTAGTCTCCAAGTTACTGTTTCATCATAGAACAGTGGGTTTTTTGGGTTGTTTTGGTCAATAGAGCACTCCTAAAGCTTAAGGATATTGTACTAAGGTTGTGTACCAAATTTGATGGTCAGATTCAATCAAAATCCAAAGATAAATGAATTTTTGTTGCTGAAACCTCAGTTTATGCGAATGACTCGATTGGGCGAATAGCTTTCCTTCGCATCGTGCGAATAGGGTCATTTCGCCTAATAGCCCTCATTCGGTTCAAAAGTTGGCACGAATAGCCGCTCATTCTGTTGGTTAAGCTTCATTCGGTTGTCAAGCCATTCGGTCATCTCTTTATTCGCATTAGACAAGCCATTCGGTGAAATTTGTTCATTCAGTTCTATTTCACTCAATCGGCTCCCGTACTTCGGCTGATTAATCTCCATTCGGCTAACAGTTTTGAAAATTTTTCTAAGTGTTGGATCAGTGTATTCTTAACAAGATGGAGGAACTTGCTTTGATGGCTAATCAGAACCACATAATTCAGAACATGTTGCTCACTGAGACAGAGACGGGGAATTCAAACAAAGCTCCACAGCTACTATCCTTGGATGATTATCCACATTGGAAGTATCGATTTGAGATTCACATTAATGGAGTGGATACCTCTTTGGATGATAATTGAGGGTGGGTATTTGAGACCACTTAGTGAGGATGGATCACCTATGCTGGTTACTAGGATGACTGAGCCTTAGAGAAAGCTGTATGATTTTGAGAAGAAGGCGTATGCAATATTGTCTTAGTCTATTGCTATAGATATAATTCACGAATTCAGACAGTTTACTTCATCAAAACTACTATGGGATGCTTTGCAACAAAGATACGAGGGGAATAATGCACTAAAAAGCATAAAGTATAAAGCCTTGAAGAAAGATTTCAATAGTTTCATGTGCGTATGTAATGAGTCTTTGGATGACCTGATTGCTAGATTCTATCATCTCTCGAGTGAGCTCTACAACCATCAAGTCAAGACAACTACATAAGAGAAGATTCAATGTCTGGCTTATGCTTTACCTCCAAAATGGGAATATTTTCTAATGGTCCTGAAACAGAGTGAGATGATTGCTAACAAGGACATCAATGATTTCATTCAGAAGCTGAAGGAACAGGAGATAGATTCATCACTATATTACTCTACTCCTACTGTGGAAAGACCTCCTTCTTCACATCCTACTATGAAGACAGCTTTTGTCTCACAAACCAAAGAAGCTCCTGTTTCAAGTCAGACACAGTTCTATCAGTCTGCTACAACTTCCACTTCCCAGAAAGAAGAACACCATTGTGTCACAAATTTGAATACAAACAATTTTGACAAAGTAATGGTTGAGGTTGCTAAAGAGCATATGGGCCTGTTGTCTACACTTATGAGTTCTTATGATGGGTTGTTAGCTGGGCAGATTGGTAATCCACACTTTACAAATAAGGACTACTCTCAGATTGATCCTGATGATATGGAAAGAATTGATATCATGTGGGCTCTTGCAAGTTCTGTCAGAAGAGCAAAGGACTTTGTTACAAGAATTGGGAAAGACATCAATTTGAACAAAGACTCAAAGTTTGGATTTGATATGTCATCTGTTAAATGCTACAACTGTGGGGATAAAGGTCGTTTTGCAATACAATTTAACAAGCCTAAGAAGATCGCTAATCACAATTCATTTCAGAACCAAAGATCATCAGCTACTAACCCAGAGAGAAGATTGGTACAAATTGACACTCCTGCTCAAACTAGTTCATCGAATGCAAACAAGGCACTCATGGTTCAGAATGATGAGGGAGAAAACTGGGATTTCATATTCAACTCTGAAAAGGAAGGAGAAGATAAATATGGTGTTGCAGAGATCAAGGAAGTTACTAGATCCAGTGATGAAAGTAATTCAGAAGAAGCATAGACAAGTTCGGATGAATCATCAGGATCAGAATAAGAAAACACGTCAGATTCAGAACCTCAAGGGGAGTCAGATGCAGCGTCTGAAGAACAATCTACTACCCAATTTGTTTTGATGGTGAATACTTCTGCTTCATCTCAGTCTGATCAGGTATATGATGACTGTGCCTTATCATATTCTAGCTGCTTTAATTGTGTTGACCTTGAAAGTAAGGTGTTGGCTTATCAGCAACATAATGCTGACTTCATTAGCGATCTCAACCAATGCATTTAGGCAAACATAATTTTAAAATCAAACAAAAAAGATTTTCAAGCTAAAATTGAGTTATTAAACAGGCAAGTGTACGAGGCTGAGATCAACGTGCTGAATAACTGAGATGCTGTCACTTCTTATCTCAATACCATCAATGAGATAAAGAAGAAATTAGCCATAGTGGAATGTAACTATGAAACTTTGAGTTAGAAACTCAAAAGCTATGAAAGCTCCTCATACATCATTGAGCTCATGATCAGTAATGGGACTGATCTGAAGTGTAAGGGAAAATAAGCAAAATACAATCATTGTCCCCCACTAGTCTTAAATTGCTTTGTTGATTTACCAAATGACAAAGACATTAAAGACTTTCATGTTAAAACCCCATTTGTAATTGATCCTATTGGAATCATTTCTGATGAGGGTTCCTCACTACCCGATGATTCTTTTGTGGAGGGAGTGGTTGAGGATTCGGTCTCTGATTCTGAGGATGATTCTGATGCTTCTCCTCAAGTGTCTTGTGTTAAAATCAGACATCTGGTGTCAAAAAGGTTGACCCAATCTCATCAAAGACAAACATGTCTTCAAAGTTATCCAAAGCCATATGCTTTATGAAGTCTTTACAGGATGGTGAAGCAAGTGAGTCCAACAAGACTGATAATATTGTTTTTAATGGGACAAAGGGTTGGGTTTTAAGCAGGACAAGACAAAAACAAATGCTTTTCATCAAAACAAAAAAGTCATTCTAAACCCAAACAGTTTTATCATAAAGGTAAACGAGCTTGTTTTGAGTATGGTGCACTTGGACATTTTGCTAGATTTTTTCCTCATTTGATTAGACCACAAGTTGCACTGCACTGAAAAAAAATCATAATTTTGTTAAAGAGGTCAAATCTGCTTGTCCCTCACCTCAAGTTAAACCCAAATACCCTTTATCCATCAAGTCTCAAGATAAGGGTAAACGAGTTATGATTGGTAGTGCAAGTGTACTGCCAAGAGGAAGGCATCGATTATGATGAAACCTTTTCTCCCGTGGCCAGACTAGAAGCCATCAGACTCTTCCAAGCATTTGTTATTTCTCATAATATAAAGGTATATCAAATGGATATAAAAAGTGCATTCTTGTATGGGACAATAAAGGAGGAAGTCTTTGTGTGTCAACCTCCAGGATTTGATGATGTTCATCATCCTGATTAGGTGTACAGACTAGACAAAGCACTTTATGGTCTGAAACAGGCACCCAGAGCATGGTATGAAACCCTTTCCCAGTTTCTTCTTTCTAATAAATTTTCTCGGGGAACCATTGATAAGACTTTGTTCATCAAGAGGGTAGACAAGGAACTTTTGCTGGTCCAAATTTATGTTGATTACATCATTTTTGGATTAACAAAACCTTCCTTGTGTGAACAATTTTCTAAATTAATGTCTTTTAAGTTTGAAATGAGTGCTTTAAGTGAACTAAAAACATTTTTAGGACTCCAAGTCAAACAAACCCCCAATGGGACTTTCATTCATCAATCTAAATATGTAAAGGATCTTCTAAATAAATATGATATGAATGATTGCAAAATAATCTCTACCCCCATGGCTACAAGTCCAGGAATAAGTCAAGATGAAAATGGTGAACCTGTAGATCAAACCCTCTACAGGTGCATGATTGGATCTTTGATGTATCTTACTGCATCGAGGCCAGACATCATGTATGCAACATGTGTCTGTGCTAGATACAAGTTAGCCCCCAAACAATCCCATTTGTCATTTGTGAAGAGAATACTTAGATATCTTAAAGGCACTCCTGTGCTAGGTATCTGGTATCCTGCTAATCAAACTTGTAAGCTTGTTGGTTTTTCAGACAGTGATTATGCTGGATGCTCGCTCACCAGAAAATCTACTTCGGGAGGATGTCAGTTCTTTGCAAACTGCTTAGTGTCATGGCAAAGCATGAAGCAAACATCGGTGTCAAATTTAACTGCTGAAGCTGAGTACATTGCAGCAGCCCATTGCACCGCCCAAATCCTTCGGTTACAATACTAACTGCTGGACTTTGGTATAACTGAACTAAAAACACCTCTCCTAATAGACAGCGAAGCTGCCAAAAACATAATAACGAATCATGTCTACCATTCAAAAACCAAACACATAGAAACAAGGCATCACTTCATTAGAGACAGTTTTGAAAAGGGACTAATTGTCCCAGAACATGTCTCTACAAGTGACCAAATAGCAGACATATTTACCAAACCTTTGGACTCTTCAACCTTTTCTATGTTTGTGGCCAAATTGGGAATGATAAATATGAGCTAATAAACATGGTTAAGAATGTGCTTCTTAAACCTTTAAATAAATATATAAAAGGATGATCTTCAATGATTATCCTAACAATGGATATTTGATAAACCACTGATGAAGCAATCTTTGTCTCTCTTAGTGGTTATCCCATAACACGGATAGGTTCAGTGGTTAAGATAACCACTGTTTCATATCTATCGCGGTTAAAACTTCCGTTGTTACATGTTAACCCTTCTGTGGTTTATTTCACTTCTGTTGTCTTTTTTCCTTCCGAGACTTTTAACCTCATCACTTATCCATGGTTACTTTGCTTCCGAGGATAAGGTTCTTCCGATGTTAAATATCTCTTCCGTGGTTAAATTATTTTCTTTATAGTTAACTAATTCTTGAGGCTAACGTCTGATTTGACGGTCACTAATCGTTTTGCAAGATTAGACCCCCTACAATTAATTGAATTGGCCCTCATTAATTCTTCTCACGGCTCGATAATATCTTTTCATTTTACCTTTTTACCCTTTCTCTTCTCTAATAACCACTGATATTATTTATATCAGCGGTTACACTCTTATGTCCCTCAGTTCTTTCACAATAACTTAACGAAGTTTCTTGATTTTCTTTTGATCAAGAAAACCCTTTTTTCAAATTTGATTCTTATGAACGCTGCTCACGGCGCACTTACACTGATTCCGTCTGAGCTTGATGCTCATGATGATGGTGTAACGGCATCGGACCAGGCTTTATTCCTTACAAAGCTTTGTCTGTACTTCAGGGTGTGCACGAACATACTCCTTTGTCGTTTGTTCTTCTCTCTCTTGTTCACAGGTTTAACCAATGGGTAAAAACCCTAAGGTAAAGATTTCGGTAAGTATTAAGTAGTGGCAGTTTTTATTTTTGAAACCGCCCTTGTGTGCAAACGGTTAAACTTCCTTCTCTCTTTTTCTCTAACTTTAAAGCAAAGATTTGTACTCACACTTTGCGCTCATACCTGCTCGGTGTTCATCTTCGTAAAAATGGCATCTGAAGCCTTGAAAATCAAGCCGATCCCTAACCTCGGAGCTTACCTTGTCAAATCTTCTGAGTACCCTCACTACAACGAGGCGATCGACATTCTGCTAAACTCCGACGTTCATACTGCTCTCACTCTAAATCCTCCTATCTCGGAAGTTGCTCTAAACCAGTTTTGGGCAAACTCATCCTTGGTGACAAAGGATGAATCTGTTGAAAGCATCGTTTCGGTGGTCGCTGGTCAACAAGTCACCCTCACCCCCTCCAAAATAAGCGTTGCCCTAAACTTGAACGACACCGAGGCTCCCACAACTGTTCCTCTAAAACGTCTCCATAATGCTTTTGTTCAGTGTGATTATCAGGGTGACCTGAAAAATAGGACCTTGTACAAAGCTTTCTTCTACCCTAAGTACAAGTTCCTGTATCACGCCATTTTACAGTGTATGTCTCAAAAGTCGACGAGTTGGGGATAAATGCCGTATGACATGCAATATGTCATGTATGATGTTCTGTCCAACGAAAAGGTCAACTTGTCCTAAATAATTTTTGACCATCTAGTACATTATTAGAAAAGTCCCAAGTTTCTGTTGTATCCTAGTTTTGTGATGGTCTGTCTCTTTGCTGACCTTAATAATGGTTGTCATATTGCTCCTCTTACTACTATCAAGAGCATTGGCAAACTGATGCTCAAAAAATGGATGACACTGAGGAAACACCCATCCTTGGTGAACTCACATCCACCTCTTCTTCCACAACTGTACAGGTACCGGCCAAAAGAAAAGCCTCTTCCAAAGCCTCTAAGCCTAAAAAGCCCAAAAAGACTGTTGAGGAAGATGAGATCCCTGAACATGTCTTTGCCCTCACTGGACAATTGGATACATCTGTTCCATCCTCACAGATGAATCAAGCATCGTCACCCCATCTAGCTCCTCATCAATTCTCTCAACAGGATGATGTTGTATTCCAAAGGGAACCCTCTCTAACCATTGAAATGTCACTTGACACTAAGATGGTAGTCCAATTTCCCAAGGAAATTTATGTTTCTTGTCCACATTTAGCCCTTAACTCTCCTACCAATATTCTCCATGAGATTGATTCTGTGTTTGAGCAACTTGGTTATCCTCCCCCTTCTCCAATAGAGGAACAGCCACATCAAACCTTTGCTCAAACTCATCAATCTCCTACCCATGGAGAAGAGGATGAGATTTGGATGTCCGGTCCATCAAGACCTCTTGAACATAAATCTGGAGCATCCATCTCACATGAGATTCCAATGGGCTCTCATTTGAATGGATCAGGCAATAACACTCCCGATATGGCAACAGCCTATGCAGTTCTTGAAACTGAGGCTGGAAATCCCCGGAACCAAGAAAAAGGGGTCCATGACATTCCTAAGATGGACTCAAGTCATGATAAAATTGACTCATTAGTCAGGAATTCAGATGACATCCGTAAAAGGATGGACGAATCAGATCTTAGATTAAAGGAATTGACAGATTATGTTGCTCACATTCAGGCTGATGAGACTAAGCTCACTGAGCTAGTCACAACAGTCCTGAGTAACCAAGCCCTGCAACCCAAATCCATCCCCATGCAGGCACCTTCACTAGAAGGTACTCTAAACACTGCACCTACTTCCACTGCCCCCATCTTCTCACCTCCTGCTTTTCAAGAAATGTTAAACCCACTTCTTCATGCCCATCTTACTACCATGCTTCAAACCTTTACCCACCAATTCCTCACCACTGAAAAGATCGAAATGGATTTACTGAAAATTTCAGTAGATACCAAAGTCTCCTCCTTACAACATGAAGTTTCTAACCATACCCGATTTCTTGAGTCCCTTACTGTAATTGCTCCTCCTTCTCCCTAGTTCAAGGAACAGGCTGGTGAAGCCAAAAGGAGGGAGAATGAAAGGCTCTTGTCTGCTGCCCAAGCTGCCAAAAGGGCAGAATACAAGACTGAGCAAAGGAGGATGAAGCAAATAAGATTGAAAAATCAAGAGGCACTCCTCAAAACAGCACTGGATAAACAGTTCCAAACTGAAACTGCTAAGGCTAGCTCAGAGCAGAAGCAAAGGGAAGGTGAAGCTCAAATAAACACTGAAACATCTTGAGTACCAGAAAACCCAAACTTTCTAAATCAGCTCCCACTGAGCAAATAAAGCCCACAACCGCTGCCCCATCTTCTTTTGCCTCAACCACTCAAGACATGCCAATTCCAACTAGTTCGGTCCAATTTGAGTACAACCCAATCCTTCCTAAACATGTCTCTCCCACCATATCTATCCCCTCTTGACCCATACACACAAATAAAGAAAGCTCACATACTCTTTCTCCTAATTCTGCCTCTCAAAACCTCCTAGAACTATCCTCTCAAACCTCCTTTCCTACCACTCTCAATGCCTCCAAAATTGGCCAAAAACCAGCACCAATAATCACTCAGTCTTTCTCAAGAAGACAAAAGAGTGTGGTCAGAAAAACCAGAACATCCAATAACATACCTCAGAAACCCCTAACCCCTGCTCAAGAACCCAACTCAGACTTAAATGATGATCAGCCCATTGCCTCTCTTATTTCAAGAAAGAGAAGGCTCATATTGGCTGATGATGATGAGTCCGACCTTCCCAACACCACCATAGCTTCCTCACCAATAAGGTCAGCAGATGCTGAGAAACCACAAACTTCTCCAATAAAGGAATCCTACTCACCTGTTAGGGCTTTCCCTTCCGATGAAGACCTTCGGAAGATAAAGAATAAAGAAACGGATATGGAAAACATGATCCTAGCTGGTCTAGAAGCCACTATCTCTCAGGAGATGAACTGGAAAAGACCTATCATGAACAAATTGCCAGATTGGATCAGCAGCAAGATAAAGCCTATCAGGCTGAGAGGGAGCAGCTGATTAAGTTTCTGCTGGATGAAGCGAAGTACAAGGTTGAAAGCTTCAATAACTGGGATATTACTATCCTCAGAAATGAAGCTGAAATCTTATCGAAAAGAATAAAGGCTGAAGTCAAGAAGAAAAAGACCATTGAGCAGATGAAAAGAATAAAGCACATCTTCATCCAAAATCAATGGGGACCAAAGAACACAGTAACAAGATGGAGAGATGATGTTCTGTTTGATGAATCGTCAAAGTTCAAAAGAGAGAACAGAGATCACCCTGAGCTTTGGAAAGAAGTCACTGCTCCTTCTCCCTCTATAGGGACTCAGCTCAAGGATACCAACCCAAGCACAATGCTTGATCATTTTCTAAATGCACCTATGGGAAACCTAGGTGTTGGGTCTACAGAATTTTCATCTGCTGTCAAATTCACCCTACCAATTCATGATCTGAAGTAACTGCAGTACAAGACTCTGGACAATGCTGATATATAATATGAAGTTCTGAACTATGTTCGAACTCTTAGGAATAAAATTGGTCTGGCTTTAAAAATGAAAATAAATGGTTTTGGCTTCATCAGTCCAGAGGGAGATTGCTGGAAAATAAGGACTGATGAGGAAAACAATTGAAGCCAGACAATTGAATGAACCGCGGAATGACAAGCCGCGAATGCTACTCTTCCGATTGAAGAACTGCTTCAGCATCGGAAGGTCAACAGCGGAAGATTCGCCAAAAACAATTGACGTTGAACTTAACTACCTAAGAAGACACTAGCTGATCATGACATCTTCGGAAGACAACCATTGCACTGGATGACATCAAACGACTCGGAAGACAATCTCCCATTCCGAAATAACTGATTGTTTAATCAACTTCCAATGATCATCTTTCGAAAGAATAACCACTGAACCTCTTCATAACTTCTTCAACCTTGGAAGACCTGAAGACTCCTGAAGACTCTTGTTTCCGTTGTTATTGCCTTTGTATTTGTACTAGTCTGTTGATTCAGTGTCTGTAATAGTGTCAGCTATTTGTCTTATTATATCTTGTCTTGTATCTCATAATGTTTGGGTATTTAAGTCCCAAAATTCTATGAGTAAAATGAATTACTTCCCCCAAAATTCCTTGTGCTATCTATATGTTCTCTTCTCTCTTTCTAAGCAACAAAACTAAACAACGAAAATAACCTTGTGCAAAACTTTAGAGGGAGCTAAAACCAAAGCTTTGACTAAGAGTCTAAAGCCTTGTTCCTGGTAAAACAACTACTCCTCGAGGTTTTTGTAGTTCAACAGAATCAATTTAGCACAGAATAAGTGTTGTAAATCATTAATGACGTTGATCAGGTGTTATTAACCATTTACCCGACTTATAGGCTGTAAACCTCTCCCATATCATCTTATCAATGTGCACACCCTTGGCTACTATCCTAGCCTCTATCCATTGCTATTACATCACTCCTTAGCTCATACATCACATTTGGCTCATGGCATCCGTCCATCCGTGATTCGCAATCCGCATCATTTAATAGCATTCTCAGTTTAAGTCTTGGCATTTTGGATGACAAGATCTATCAAACTATGGCTCTGATGCCAACTTTTAAGGCCCCGATCTCGAGTATCTCCCAGAGTTTTTCATTCATCATAAACACATAGTTCTTAAACCAAAAACTTTCATAAATAGTAACAGAAATTAAATCATAGTTTTTCATAACATAACATAGCTGTATGTATTAAAAGATATATGATTGCCAACACCACCCGATCTTAGAATTTCGTGCCACGGCTCCCTCCTGTCCTCGTACCTATCCTTTAACGTGACATACATGCTAAAATGTTAGTTTACGTTGGAGAGTTTAAGTTTTGATTAAAACATCATAAACTTTTTAGTGAGTTGAAACATCGTTCATGTGAAAATATCATAACATTCAGAAAACCATATCACATAAGCGTCATCATTAACATAATCATGCAACCATTGTCATTATCATGAAAGACGGGCTTATGCCGGCACAAGGCTCGATGTTTATAGTCCGATCGACTCATACCCTGTTATAGTCAGGTTGATTTTCATGCCCTTGTTATATTCCGGTTGACATTCATGTCGTGTGATAGTCAGGTTGACTTTCATGTCCTGTTATAGTCAGGTTGACTTTCATGCATGTTATAGTCAGGTTGACTTTCATACCCTGTTATACTCAGGTTGACTTACATACCCCTTCGTACCCTGTAACGAGTACATGAGCATCCTCTTGCATATTCCATAACCAATATGGAAACATCATTCATTCCTTGTAACATGTTATGCTAGCATCATATCAACATATATTCATTTCATCATTTATGCTAGCATCTCATCATAATAACATATCATGCTATCAATATAGGACTTCATTACAGCATATTACCTTAAAACTATCATCTTAGCATATCATCATTCAGTCATCAACACATCATGTCATCATTCCTTAGCCATCATAAGACATTGCATGCATTCATCATTCTAACATTACCTCATGCAAAGCTTATCATAACATACCGTTGAGTATTCATCACCATAGCACATTCCTATAACATCACAAACACAATAACATGTATAAGCCCAAAACATAGTTACACATAACACGTGAAAATAGGGCATCTAGAACTCACCTTACAATATTGTAGCTCTTATCTCTCTAGCCGAACTCCCTTAGCAAAGACTCAAGAACCTACACAATTACGTCGTCTAATTACATTACATTCCTAGAAATAGAATTTATTCTAAGTCCTCATAGCTTACTTAACCAGTCCCCTCATAAGCAAAAGTGCTCGAGATTGGAAAAGTACTCGAAATCCATGAACTACACTAACCTCAAGATACACGATCTTGCGTTCATGGAATACCCAAAGGGCTCAAAATTTAGAGTTCATGATTCTTAGTTCTCGAACCCATGTTCACGAAACTAAGTTCACTAAACCAATTTCACAAAGCCAAGCTCATTAAGCCAAGTTCACTAAACCTAGTTCACTAAGCCAAGTTCACTAGGCCAGGTTCACTAAGCCAGTTTCATTCAGCCAGGTTCACTGAACCAATTTCACGAAACCAAATTCACTAAACCAAGTTCACGAAACCAAATTCACTAAGCCAAGTTCACTTAGCCAATTTCACTAAACCATGTTCACTAAACCAAGTTCACCAAACCAAGTTCACTAACCCAAGTTCACTAAGGGTGTCCGCATACTCTATTTTGTGCACACTTCGAAAACTCATCTTTTAATAATATAAGATCTCTGAAATCTATCCAAGACTTAGGGAAACTAGTTCTAGGTTCCTTATAACATTTCCAATGCATTGGAACCAAAAAGGAACGAAATTTATGCATAAAGGCGTGAGCTTTATGCATAATTTCACTTTTGCATAAAAATCCTAACTTTTTCGTGTAGATTACATACTTGCCATTAGATGATATTTCTGGTAGCTTTTATCGTGTTTCCTCCTTCGTTTGGTTGCTCAAAGATCGTTTCTTGTAGTTCACGATCCTCCACTTTTTGTACTTCAGAGAGAGTGCTTCCAGCTAAAGGTGATCACGGTTCCTAAGGCACACATATATATTGGCAACTTTCACGAAAATGAGAGTTCATGAATTTGGGTTTTGTGTACTCCACTTGGTGAACCATTATTCAGTTCGTTTTTCCTCTTTTCCTAACAAGTTAGATATCCGTTACCTATTCGTAAGTTCAAATTACTTGTATAGAATATTTGGGATGTTACATTTCAACAAGGGGATGATGTGAAACCTGGCAATTTCAGGTTAATTGCAACGCTCACAATTATTTAATTCACATTCATGTTCCTTGCATTTCATTTAATTAGGCTTAATTAAGTGACTCAAACACAATTAATTTTGAAATAATAATTTGGGGAATTATCGAATCGTACATTAGGCATTGATGATGCTTAATCAAGTGTGCAAACATTTCGTAAAAACAAACACACACAAGACTTATGACACGAACGTTGGTGAACAAACGAAACGATAATAAACGAATGTGTCATTACGTGTTATGTGCTAACATGAAGTAAACGTCTATTAGGTTTTTTGGATTTGTGTAAAATGTTTCTTAAAGTGTTTAGAAACATAAATGGTTTGTTTGATTTGTGAAAAACATGGTTTTGATAGTAACTTACTAATTTTAGAAAGGTTTGAAAATCAAAACAGAGACTTTAATGAATTGGCATGAATTGGTATTTTAAATTGTTATAATATGTTTAAGAATGATATAAAAACATATTGGAAACTTTGATTTGTGAAAAACCGACTTCTAAACGAACACTTTCTAAAAATACAAACTTTATTTGAGAAAAATGCCAAATAGTATGAAATAACATGTTATGGTAATGGTATACGTGTTAAGTTTGTTTTAAGAACAAGCCATAATTATTAAGCTTGATGATATGTGATTTCAATACTAAACTTTCCAAAATTAGAAACTTTATGTAAATAGAAAGTTTCCTAAAATAAAATTTTCCAAAAATGGTAAATTCCCAGAAATGGAAACTTTATGATATTCATACATAACTTAAGTGAACAATGTATGATTATAGTCGTAGGATGCATGATGATGCCCTACTTGCGTGTTAAGATCATTATGACACATAAACAAACTAAACACAACAAACGTCTCGCCAACGATTTGTCGTGTCAACACACAAACACTCGGTTGAGCACACCGACACTTGGAGTTTTATGGGATACAACACAACACTAAACATATACTCACGACCTATATGGTTATAGGTGATCACTAGCAGGTGCTAGCATTCGTAGGTTGCGAACACACAAGCGGGAAAATGCACTATTAGGTGTGTTCATGGACCCTTTTTCTATTTTCTACCTAGAGAGGAGAAAACATTGCATACAAATTACGTGGGAACAACAAACATATTTTGGATACACATGGATATGCTTTATCACTATATGTATATGCTTGGCACACATCACAAATAAATCTTCACAAACACAACTGGGACCGTTAGTAGCGCGGGGTGCATAGTGTGGTGATCTTGAATAGTACTATTTGGGTCTAACAAACCCCTCTGTTACGCCTTGGAAGCCACCTGACTGAGAGACAAAACAGAGCAAAACTGACCAAACACGTTTACCATTGTCTTGTGTGATGGACATGGCGGGAGGCATGCAGTCAGCTTCGGTTTCGAACCCACATAAAATATAACTGTATTGACTAGCTATCAATCGGTATTGCATTGTAATGATATGTAGTCTAGCAATATTTACTTTAAACATTTATTGTTTACTGCTACTATAAAACATGTGCTCTCACCAACCGTCGCATGTTTCCTCAGGTAACTAAGGCACGCACTCAGGACTAGGATGCTAGGATGAGGTCGCATGTATCTACTAAGTGTCTTAATATATTGAAAAAATTTGACTATTTTTTTTGTTATGCAATGACTGAACAACTTAAATCGCTTCCGCAACTTTTAATTTGTAATGTTTTTATAAATATTTAACTTAGCTTCCGCATCTCTGATTTATAAAATTGTTTTATCCAAGTTATTGGATGTATGTATATATCCATACATGTAGATCTCGCAAGTGTGACCGAAGACTGCGATCACGCGCCAATCGTGGTCGCGCCCTCGGTGGTCAAAACTTGGGGCTGCGACACATATGAAGTCCTAGAGTATCAGCATAGACCGTTTATAGTTCTTCCCGTACCATGTGCACATCTACCTGCTTACTAACGGAGTCCCGTCCGCGTATATCCCATCCTGGGTATACCAATCAATGTATATGTATGTGTATGAGATTGTATGAGTTTGTGTGAGTATGTATGAGTATGTATGAATAGGTATTAGTACGTATGTGTATGTATGAGTATGGATGAGTATGTATAAATTTACAAAGTATGCATGAAATCCTTGTGTATATGTATAGTATATCAATGGCAATTGATACAGAAAACATGATAACGTTTACATACTTAAAACATCTACGATGTTTATCAGTCCCGGTGCTTATAAAACAAAACAGTTAAAAAGGGATAATGAACTCACATGTGTGATGGTTTGTTGACTTGGTTACTGTTATGCACGCTTGTTGTCACATAGATTGTATTCAAGACCTGAGTTTAATTTAAATGGTATTCACAATTTGTAAGCATTTGATCACTTCATGTTGTGAGTATTAAGTTATCATACCCATTTCATGATTAGTTTAGTCTTAATCAAGAAATCATGTTTGAAATAGATTTACGTATTATACCATCAATCATAATTAATTAATGCTTGAAATCATACTTAAGAAAGTGAAATGTTGTGATGTCTTGAAAGTCATGTTAAATCATAACCCTTGCATAACTTTTATTTATACAAAGGTGGAGTAAGTTACTTGTAAAATCCTTTTGTTCTTGATATCAATTTCTCCAATTAAGTTTATTAAACCTTTGTTATACTAAACACCTGGAATAGTTAAGGTATCTTAATAAAATCTAGGATTAGATTATGAAATATACTTAAGTTACACCCTCACCGATCCTTTGTCATCTAATTGGTTTATTAGATCTATAAATGTGGTTGACTCTTTTGTTATTAGAACTACTTGGGTGTTAAGCTTGGTTTAATGTCGATGAAGATGGGATGCATCAGGTAGTGTCAACGACAACATTCTTAAAAGTTACCCATGTCAATCCTTCGGCATTAGCCTAATCGACTTGGTCTTGGCATCAGGACTACGACATTCGAGATTGTTAATATTGGTAGAAACTTGTAACACCCTAAATTTTCAATCAAATTTATTTGAATTTACGAATGCGTAACGGATAGTTAACTTGTAGGAAAAGTGATAAAAAGGACAAGCTAAGTAAATATCACGAAATGGGTACTTGAACCCCACTTCGTGAACCTTGAGTTCACTAAGATCAAAGTACACGAAATCCATTTTGTGAACTCCTCTTTTTCATGAACTTAGCCTATATATATTAGTGCCTCGGGAAACGTGCACACCTTTGACTGGAAGCACTCTCTCTCAAGTACTCAAAGTGGGATGTTCGTGAACTACAAGAAACGGATTTTGGGCAACCAAACGAAGGAGGAAACATGCGAGAAGGTACCGGAAGGATCACTTAACATCAACTAATTGTTATATGCGAGAAAGTTAGGATTTTTATTAAAAAGTGAACTTATGCATAAAGCTCATGCCTTTATGCATAAAGTTCATTCATTTTTAGATCCAATGCGTTGGTAATGCCATAAGGAACCTTGGACTAGCTCCCCAAAATACTGGATATTTTTCTAAGATGAATTATGCAGAAAATATGAGTATTCGAAGTGTACACGAAAAAGTAGTATTCGAACACCCATCGTGAACCTCAAATTCATGAACAAGGTTTAGTGAACTAGGGTTCGAGAACTAGGAGATCGTGAACTTGGGTTCGTGAACTGAGTGTCGTGATCTCTAAGGTTTCGGGTACTTTGGATATTTCGAGAACTCTATGAGTTTGTGTACTCAAGTATTTCGTGAATCCTATGATTTCGTGTACCTAAGGTTTCGAATACTTAGCCAGTTCGAGAACACAATGGTTTCCGTATACTGGGAGCTGGTTGATTAAGCTATGTGGACTTAGAGTAAATTTTGAGTCTAGGAATGAAATGTAATGAGACAAGGTACTGATGTAGGTTCTTGAGTGTTCACTAAGGGATTTTGGGTAAGAAGATATGGAGATACGTTGTTTTCAAGTGAGTTCTAGATGCCCTATTTCAATGCTTTACGTGTAATTATGTTTTGCGCTGACATACATGTTGTTAGTATGATTTTGATGCTTTATGATAATATGTGACTATGCTATGATGACGAATGCTTGATGATATGCAAAGTATGATGTATGAGAACATTCTATGATGATGATAACTATGATGATAGTTATAAGATGTTATGTTATGATGAGATCTTATAATGCTAGGATAATGATATGATGCTATGATGATAAAATGTTAGCATGATATGGTTATGATGCCATGATGTTATGATATGATGATATGATGCTAGCATGACATGTATATAATGCTAGGATCTTATGATGATATGATGAAATGATTCTAGCATAACATGTTATGATGAATCCTATACCATCAGGATAAGTACAATGTTATGATGCTAAGATACTAGTATGACTTGTTTATGATGCCATCATGTTGTGACAACGATGATATGATACTAGTGTTATGATGAATGAATGATGTTCCCGTACTTGTTATCTGATATGTATGAACAATGCTCTAGTACTTGTACTGCGTAAGTATGACAGAGCCGATTGGGCTATAAACATGGAGCTGACCGGGCTATGAGCATGATAAGAGTCGATCGGACTATAAACATGGAGCCTTGTGTCTGCATAAGCCCACTGATCATGTTAATGACAGTGGTTGCATGATGATGATTGTTATGATGGTTATGATGATAACGATTGTTATGTGTTATTGTTTATGTAAACGAAATGATGTTTTAACGCACTAAAACGTTTATGATGTTTTGTAAAACCAGAACTCACCAATGAAAGCTGACATTTTAGCATGTATGTCAAGTTGATGAACATGTATGAAAATGGATGGAGCTCATGGCATAAAGATAAATGATCCTATGGTGTTGGCAATCGTTAATGTTTGACAAATTATGTTTTAATTTCCGCTGCTAGCTATGCAAGTTTTTAGTTTATGAGTTATGTGTTATGATGAAAACCAACTCTGGGAGGTACCCGGGATCGAGGCCTCTCAAGTTGGTATCAGAGCCATAGTTTGAGAGATCTTGCCAAGACTTAAACTAAAAATGGGATTTAATGATGCGGATTGCCAACCACGGATGAACGAATGCCATGAGCTGAATGTTATGTATGAAATGAGAAAGAAACTAGGTAGCCTATAAAGGGTGTGCAGACTGATAAGAAGGGACGGAAGTTGTTTACAAACTATGAGTTGGGTAAATGGTTAATAACACCTGATCAACGTCATTAACGATTTACAACACTTATTCCGTGCTAAACAGATTCTTTTACTTACTCATCATTTGTTGTATCCTGTAGAAAATTAGATGGCAGGACAGAAAGGTAAACCTTGCAAGAAACCTTAGGAGACTGAGGAAACACCTGTTGAGGTACAAGGAAATGAGCATAAGAGAGAAAACAAGACCAGTGAGTAATCGAAAAATGAAGAAGATTTCACACTAGAACCTATCGTGATAAAGCTATTTCTAATGAGGTTTGCAAAATCATGGATGAGAAGATACCGACAATGATCTCTAAGGCATCAAAGGATGCATTGAAAGAAAAGTCTCAAGGAACAAAGGAAAGCACCAAAGAAGACGAGGAAGTCGTGATCCTCGAGACAAAGAGTGGTGACTCCCACCAGCATCTGATGAAAGGTTGTGATTACAAGGCCTTCAAAGGACGCAATCCACTGTCCTTTGATGGTAAGAAAAATGTTGCAGCCACCTGCCACTGGATATCTGCGATGGAGGCTGTTATCTCCATCAGTGAGTGCCGAATTGATCAAGCTGTCAAGTTTGCAGCTCACTCATATTGAACTAATAGGAGTTATTTAACCAGGAATATCGACTTTAGACTCAAGGTCAAAGTCTAGGTATTCACTCCCACTAAAGTTGAACACAGTTATTTTCAGGTAGTTTAGTATTACTAGAAGAGGAGAAGACAGAAGAATAGCACAAGAAATTTTCATTGAATTCAATTGAAATATTTCAGGGAATGTAGGGGTATAAATACTCAACAATCTAGGTTACAAGACAAAAACAATGAGACAAATAGCTCACACTGTTACAGTCACTAAATCAACTAGAAGACCACAACTAATACAAAGTCAACAACCACGGAAACAAAAGTCTTCAGAAGTTCTTTAGTCTTTAGTTCTTCCGAGGTTTAAGTAGTTGTTGAGTGATCAGTGGTTATTCTTTAGAAGATGTTCTTCAGAAGTCGATCTTCGGAGGGTGATCAACAGTTGTTACTGTTTGATCAGCGATTTTCTTCCGGAACAGTAATTGTCTTCCGAAAAGAGAAGGTTCAGCTATTATCTTCCGAAGTTAGAAACATCCATGGTTGTTCTTTTGCGAACCATCCGTTGCTGTGCTTCTTATGTTGAAGCTCAGTGGTTTTGCTTGGAAGAAGAATCATGGTTGAGGATCAATAGTCCTTATTTTTCCAACAATCTCTCTCTTGACTGATGAAGCCAAAACTATTTATTTTTGTATTAGAATTAAATTAATTTGATTCCTGATATTGTGCACAAACTTCAAAATATGTTGTATTTCTTTCAGATCATCCTTGGGGAGCTTAAGAATTGAGTCCCAATCTGAGAAGAAGGTTCTTGACCCATTGAATCTCTCAATGATTATGGATTTGGTGTATTCGTAAAATAACCACCTCTTAATTATGTCTCTAGAATGGGTAACTTGAAGAGATTGAGATTGAGGAGTAGGAGTTATGGGGAGATTGGGAGGAGATGCCGTAGGCCAGTGGGCAATCTCTCTTCTTTTTATTTGATCCATACAGTCAAGTACCTTTAGTTTTTTCAAGAGAGTTGGTAGGAATTCCTTTTCAACTTTGATCTAAGGATCAAACTTGACTGTTGAGGGTGATTCCTCAAACCCAACATACAAATTTCCCAAAGGTGCATTTAGCAGATGATGAATCATTGTACTTGGGTCTCCGTCCTTAGGCTTAGACACCAAGGCGGTGGAGGGTAACGTAGCCTCTTTCCAGAGCTCATGATGATTACTATGGACCCTTTTGAATTTTGCCCATTCATCAAACAGGATATCATCCCTCCATCTTATGATCACATTCCTTAGTTCACACTAATTTTGGATAAGGATGTGTTTTATTTTTTTTCTCAGCTCAATGGTTTTCTTCTTTTTATTCGCCTCCTTTATTCTTTTAGAAAGGATTCGAGCTTCCTTTATATGGCTTGTGATGTCCCAGTTGATGAAAGTTTCAACCTTGTAATTACATTCATTTAGTAGAAACTTGATGAGTTACTCTCTCAGCCTGATAGGATTTGTCTTGTTGTTGATCAATCAGGACTATCTATTCCTGATAAGCTTTGATCAACTCTTCTCCTAAAATACCAAATGCCTCAAGATCAGCTAAGATCTTATTTTCCCTTTGAGCCTCTTTATTTTGTTGGTCTTGAAGCTCTTAAGTTGTAGAGAACTGTCTCTTTGGGGAGTGGAATTCTTTTGGAGGAAAGGTTTGAGGTTTCTTAGCTTCATCCTCAGCTGGCTTTATTGGGAAGGGACCTTTCGTAGTCTTGGATGGTTTGAAGCCAGACTCATCATCATCAGCCAATCTAAGGCTTCTTTTTCTTCGCATTAAAGAAGCAATAGGTTGATCATCACTTGAGTCTGAACTTGATTTGGGATAGGAGTTAAAGGTTTCTTGGGTTTGGCTATGGGGGTTTTGGATTTTCTAGCCACGATCTTTTGACTTCTTGTGAAAGACCAAGTAATTATGAGTACGGGCTTTTGGCTTGTTTTGGATGCATTCTAGATAGTGTGGTTGGGTGAGGTTTCTCTGGACAAATCCAGAAGGGTTTGAGAGGCAGATTTAGGAGATAGAGTGGGTGAGTCCTCTCTATAGGTTTTTGTAGGTGAGGAAGGAGTAGATTTGGTGGAGGAAATTTGTTGACGACGGGTTGGATTGTGTTCAAATTGGACAGACTTAGTTTGAACTGGTATGTCTTGGTTGGATAATGCTAAGGAAGAGGGGGGCTGTGGTTGTGGCTTTTATTTGTTCAGTGGGAGCATGTTTTTTAGGCTTAGGTTTGGGTTTTCTGGTAACCCCTTATGCTCTAGTCTCCACTAGAGCCTCTATTTCCTTTTGTTTGTGTTCATAGCTTGCTATTGCACCTATAGTCCCAAACTGTTGATCCAATGCAGCTTTGATAAAAGCCTCTTGATTCTTCAACCTCAAGGCCATCATCCGTCTTGATTCTGGGGATTTCCAGCCTCAGTTTGAAGAACTTCATTGGCTGTTGCCATAGCTGCAATCTTGATGCCTGATCCATCCAGATGAAGACCGATTGGGCTTTCATGTGAAGTGGATGCTCTACATACATGATCTTGATGTCTAAATGGACATGAAATCCTGATCTTATCTTCTTCTCCATGGGTTGGAGATTGATGATCTTGAGCCCTGGTTTCTAGGGGCTGCTCCTCAGTTTGTGTGGTAGGAGAAGAACCATTTGGCTCAAGAACAGAGTCAATCTCTTGGAGAATTTGGGCAATAGTGTCAGAGGCTTGTTGTATTGAAGAAGCAGAACTGCCCTTGGGAGAGTGGAGTTACATCTGAGTATCAAGTCACACTTTAGTGGATTGTGGGGGATCCCTTTGTGTTACAACATCATCCTGTTTAGAGGATTGATGAGGAGCTGGATGGGTTTGTGATTCAGGATCCACCTGTGAGGATGGAACAGATGGATCTGCTTGTCCACTGGGGACAAGGACTTGTTCAGGAATCTCATCGCCTGAACAGTCTTTTTGGACTTTTTACGCTTAGGGGTTTTGGTGGATGCTTTTCTTTTGGGCGGTACCTTAACAGATGTGGTAAAGGAGGTGGATGTGGGCTCACCTGGGATGGTTGTGTCATCAGTGTCATCCATGATTTTATCATCGGTATTTAGCCTAGTAAATGTCTGTTTGTTAATGCCATTGACCTTAGAAAGAGAGGCAATATGGCAAACATTGTTAAATTCAGTAAATAAGCAGACCATAACAATTTGAGGGTACTGCAAGAACTATGGGGCCTTTTGGTGATGAACCAAATGGTCAAAAATTATTTGAGACAAATTGATGTTTTCATTGGATAGAACTGCATATATGACATATTGCATGTCATACGACATTTCTCCCCAACTAGTGGTCTTTTGAGAAAGACACTGCAAAATAGTGTGATACAAGAACTTGTACTTAGGATATAGATAAGCTTTGAACAAAGTTTTGTTTTTCAGGTCTCCTTGATAGGAACACAGAATGTATGTAGCATGAAGCAGTTTGAGAGAAAAAGTTGTTGGTGCATCAGTGTCACCCAAATTTAGGGCAAGACTGAGTTTGGACGGGGTGATGAACACTTGTTGACCAACAACCACTAAGGTCATGCTTCCAACAACGTTGTTCTTAGACACCGAAACAGAGTTCGCCCAAAACTGATTTAGGAGGATTGAGAATAAGAGCGGTATGAACAATAGAGTTTACCAGAGTGTTGATTACCTCATCATAATGGGGGTACTCAGAGGACTTGGTAAGGTAGTCTATAAGATTGTGCACCGGCTTGAGTTTCAAACATTCAGTCGCCATGGATGTAGAGGAAGTCGATGGGCAGGTTTTAGATGAAAATCATGATTACAAATCTTGACTTATGTTCTGAGAGATAAATAAGGAGAAAAATAACCGTTGAAAATGTGTGCGGTTTCTTTGGGAAACTGCCAATACTTATAACAAAAATAAAAGTTTACCTTAGGGTTTTTACCCAATGGACCAACCAGTTGATTAGTAGTTTGTTTTCTTTGGTTTTTGTAAATATTTGATTAGAATTTTAATTGTTTTAAGCTGGTACTTCACAAATCTGGAAATTGTTGCCTGCAGGTCATAAACATACACATTTGGCACAAGAATGCAAAGAAACGAGCTCCCAGTAGTGCGAAGATGAATCTCGAAATAGAGAGAGCAAGTAATCTGAAATTCTATGCTTGTCGTTCTACGCGAGGACCTCAAGAAACAATGTCACGCTACGCGATGAGTGGAAATGACCAAAATGCCCCTTAGTTAATCATTGGGTTGACCCGACTGTTTTGTGGGTTTCCGGAAACCTTAGCGCTACGTGAAGGGTGCTTGTGTATCAGACGCAGTACGCGACGCGGAGGAATCCAGAAAAAATTGTTTTGTTGGATTAAAAACGACTAGGGATGATTATTAGGGTTGCACACGATCTGTGACGAGGAAAAGAGGCGGCCAGGAGGGCTTGGAAGACTAGGAAGGAAAGAATCAACATTTGGAAGGGCTAGGATTGAAAATCAAAGGGTGAACAACACTCGGTTTCGATTTCTTTCTTGTTTTCATTGAATGGTGATGTTTTGTATTAGCTTTTTGTCTGGGCTTTCAGTTTTTCTGAAATGATTGTGGGCTAGACCCTTTGAACTACTTAGGTTATGATGATTAAGCATGTTTAACATTGATTTTATTGATTGTGGAACATATGTTTGTGATGATTCCATGACATAAAGATTTGGTTTTTATTCTTGGATGTGTATGAATATTTAGATGTGTTTATGATGTAATCAATTGTTCCTCATGTGCTTTGATGAATGTCTTTCATAAAATAGGTGCATGTTAGATCAATTACTTTGTATTTTTGATTAGTAAATGGATTCCTAGACGTAGTAGTTCATACGAATAATGGTAATGTTTTAAATGTTCTAGATGTTTAACCAATCTCAAAAGCTGTAAAGTGAGTGATTGTTGGTTTGTCTTGGTATGTTCGGTTTCTAGTTAAATTCTTTGTGAGAAGATTAATTCTAGTCAATTGGATATTTCTTTGCTTATCGAATCAAAGTTAAGATTCCTTATTATCCAGTGCGTTTAATGTATTTAAGACTTTTGTTTCTGTGAGGTAGATTTCTTTTGGATATGTCATTGATGGGATTGGGTAACTTGTGAAAAAATCTCATAAAACCGGTAGTTTACAACTTGTAGGTATCTTGGTTGACATCTTTGAGAAGGATCAAAGTTTCCCTAGGTTGCTTATAAGTTAGTATTTCAAGATCCCGGTTTCACAATATTCCATGATCAATTTAAGAGGTGTTAAGCATGTATATGATTCAACCCTAGGTAGTAACTTCATCATCGTCACTTCTTGGTTAACTTTTGTTCTTGAGTCTTAAATCGGTTTAGGTCATTTATGTCTTTTAGTATCCTTTTAATTATTCAGCAAAACCCCCCTTTCAAATTATAAATTTTAATTAACCAAAATTGTATAGATAAGTAACTGAGTCTAGTAGTATTTTCTGTAGAAGTCTGTGGGTTTGATATCAAGACTTTTTGTTACTCTACTAGTTTCGATAAGTTCACTTGCCTGTCATTAGTTTTGTTTTAGAGAGTCTAGAGTATTACTTAGTGCTTAGTTTAGTTGTAATTTTGTTAATTTTAACTGAACTACTTTTTTGCACATCACCAGTAAACATAAGAGAGAGAAAAACAAAAGACAAACCAGTACGATCATGCATACCATGAAGTACAGATAGTGTTTTGTTAGGAATGAAGCCGGGTTCGATGCCATTACAAACGATCATCATGAGCATCATACTTAGACAGGAGCATTGTAAATGTGTCTAGCCAGGCGACATAACTGACAAGAAGCTGTCATTTACCATAAGCAGCATTTTGAATTTGAGTTAAAAAGAGATTAACTTCATGACCTCAAAGATGATCACGGAGTTTCATAGAATTTAGACTAAAAGCGGAAAAAGATAACCACTGAATACGGGAACGACGAATATAAATAAGGGAAGAGAATCAGTGGTCAATAAAGTCAAGGGGTAAAACGGTAAAATAAGTAAGATATTTTAGCCGTAAGAAAAATTAATGAGGGTCAAATCCATTAATTGTTGGGTATCAAGTCCGCAGAGCGATTAGTGAGAGTAAAATCAGGGCGTAATTATCAAAGAATTATTAACCATGGAGTGAAAAGATTTAACCGCAGAAAAGATTTAACCGCAGAAAGGATTTAACCGCATACTAATTACTTTGAGATCGTAACCACAGATGTGGTATAACCACGAAATGGTTAAAGCTGAATGTAACAACGGATATGGTACAACCACGGAAAGATATGAAACAGTGGTTTATAAAAAATGTATATCCACTGAAGTCAATTTGTGGTTAGGTACAACCACTGGAAAAAAAAAACCACGGTTCTTTTCTCAGTGGTTATCCCTGTTGAACTACAGAAACCTCGAGGAGTAGCTGTTTCACCAGGAACAAGGCTTTAGACACCTAGTCAAAGCATTGGTTTTAGCTCCCTCTAAAGTTTTCCACAGGGTTATTTTCGTTGTTTAGTTTTCTTGCTTAGAAAGAGAGAAGATGTAACATTTTGAAAATTTATATAATAATAATAAATTATTAATGAATTTCGAATATATATATGTATATATATATATATTATTAAAAGTGATTAAATAATAATAATCATAATAATTTCAAGTTTTAAGTGAAGTTTTATAAAAACATAAATATATATATGTATAACAACAATAATATTAGTAATATTAGTAATAATATTATTATCATTATTATTATTATTTGATTTAAGTTATAAAGGGTTTCAAAAAAAAAAAAAAAAAAAACTTTGAGGGACTTATAATGACAAATTCAAAAACTGAAATTTAAAAGGAAAATGTGAGGGACCAGTTCTGTTAATAACCTATACTTGTTATCTCTTTCACCCATATACCCAAATGGATACCCACGACCCAAATTCGACCCATGTTGATCCAAAGCTCAAAATCAAGGATAAACTCGATCAATATTCAAAATTTAAACATCTACGAACTTCGTGGGATCGATATCAACTACAAATTCATCGCTTAAAAGTCAAAATAATACGAAAATTAAGCCTAAACACCCGTAAACGATCGTGTATACGAATTCTATATAAACACCCATAAAAATCAAATTAAATTCAACTACACACACATATAAACTCTACGAACAAGTCTGTGCGCAAGAAATACATCCAGAAACTCCATAGAATCGCGAATCAAGACCTGTGAAATCGTGTTCTTCGTCCTCTCGGTCGTAAGTCGAAAACCATCAAATCGAAATCGAAGGTTAGTGTTTAATACATCAATACATTCGGTTTTCAATGATTAACAAAAGCCCCATGGTTCTAGATCTCATCTCATTGTTAATCGAACGAATTTGGAACCAAAGAAAGCTAGGGCTTGTTTATTCATAAGGGAATCTGGAAAAAAAAAAAAAAAACTGAAGCTTATATTAAAACTAATTAAACCGAGTGATTTCCGCGAGCAAGGCTCTAGATTAACTGGTAATCACGTTGGTCTTTGAGGTTGTGGTCGCGGGTTCGAACCTTGCTCCGGCGGGTTTTGACCATTTTTTTATAACTTTTTAATTTCTTATTCTTTTTAAAATCTGATTTAACCAAAATTTTTATAAATTTAAAAACTATTAATTTAATAAAGAAAATATATATCATTCAGATTAATTAATTTATTTCATTAATTAAATATATAAAAAGTCATATTTAGTCTATGTATTATTTAATTAATTCCTTGAAAATATATAATTAGTGTAATTATTTTTAATATTATTATAAATTAATATCATATCATGGTTACTATAGTTAATATTATTATTACCATTATCAAATATATTAATATTACTATTACTAATATTATTAATAGTATAATTGTTATGGAGAACATTAATATTTTTATGATCATAGTGTTAACAAAATTATTATTATTATTATTATTATTATTATTATTATTATTATTGGTATTAATACAAATATTATTATTACAATTTGATGTTATTAAAAATATCATTATTACTATTATTCTTATTATTATTATTATTATTAACATTAGTATTATTAGTATTATTAATTTTATCACTATCATTATTAAAAGAATTAGTATTATTGATAATATTGATAGTATTAATAATAGGATTACTATTATTTTTCAACATTTATAAATATTTTTAAACTTTACACAATGATACGAATTGTAAACAATTCTTATAACATCATACTTATGAATTTGGTTATAAACATAAGAAACACAAACACGTTATGAAAATTCTATGCAAAGTCAAAGTTATCTTAGTTATGTCCGATTGAATTATAGGTTAAGCTATATCGTGTTGGATACTATTTGGACTATTTATCATTTATTAGCAACGACTAGCTCATCACACAAAGGTGAGTCTTCATATCCCCTTTTTATGCTTTTATTTTTGGGGTGAAACATGTTTACAACTATTACACTATACTTTAAACTATTAATCATGTGAACTTGGTTTAATGGTCTTGATGTAGTGAACTTTAGTCATGGATTTGCATTGATCACAAACTTAAACTTTCTAGTAAACAATGATAGATCTATTGGCCCGGCCAGACCCACCGATGTTTGATTTACCCTTCGGGGGAAGCCCGCGGTGATTGTTTGCTACTTCAGCATTGTTAGGAATGCTAAACTTGGTCAAACATTACTTGATGACATTAATTGGTCTGCTTTGACATGCTTTGTTCATTATCCTAGTTCATTATGCTTTGTGTTCACATGTGACAACTATGTATCTATATTATATCAACCATTTTTGGTGTGTGTGCTTTTAAACCTGTGAAGCTCACCAACTTTTTAGTTGACCTTTTATTTTAAACATGTTTCAGGTGGAACTGCAAACTAAACTTGATTGATTATCATATTAGAGCTTGGACCTAGTTACTTAGTTAGATTTGTTGATTTGTAACTTTTGTAATGATGTTGGATGCAAGTATTTTACAATTTAGAACCTTGTGCTTTTGAACAATCTACACTTTGTGTACGCCCCGATGATTCCGCCGTTGGTCGGGGTGTTACAGATTGGTATCAGAGCCTTGGTTATAGAGAATTAGGTCGAACATAGTTAAAGACCTAGACTATAACTTAAGATTCCCTTCCATACTTAGTAATAGTACCATTAGAAATTTAAAGAAATTTCTAACTTTTCCCTTACTTTCTTAGCTATGTCTTCGTACTCGGCCGACAAGTCAGCAAGCTTCTCTCGAAATGAATCTGAGGACTTCATAGCAGCACCAGATGAGGAGAGTGACAGACCACCAAGGATACAGACAGAGTCAGAGAAAGCTTATTGGGCTGAAGCTGAAGCAATACCTCCTCAGCCTGACATTCCATTTTCTCAACTTCGCTCATCAGACTTCTCCAGACATAACACATCCTACTGGGGTGGTTCAATACATTGGTCAGCTTTACGTAACTATCATTTCCCATCTTCATTTGAATACATAGTCGGGGGAGAACTAAAACCTCAGGAGTACAGACCTTTGTCAACTTGGGAGTATAAGATAGAGTTAGAGAAAGAAGAATTAAAATCAGATGCAGAAAGCCCATACCATCCTCCTGAAGCTTCATCACCTTCCATCAATCCTCCAGAAGTTCAACCAAAAGCCTCTAATGTCTCTACAAATCCTAAAGTTTCTAAACCAAAAGCTCCAAGGCGTCCTACAAGCCCCGCCAGTAGCTGTGGAAGTCGGATTGGACCAGAATCTACCACTGCCGAGCCACCACCAAAGATACGTCGCTTAAGTCAAGGCGCACGACTACCTCCACCACGTGAAGGACATGTTTTTGCTAGGAAGCTTGCTCACACGATTGGATCGTGTTCTTGGGGAACTCACGAAGAATCTGAGGATTAGCAGACGTTATTGTTCCTTTCTTTTCTTTTCTTTCATTTTTTTTGTACTAGACATCAAGTATGCATACCAAATATGTATGCTTATGTTTACACTTTTGATTAAATATTCGTTTCCAAAATTTGAATAACAATAATAAAGATATTATTTATTTCAATTCGTAACAACTAAATATGTTATAGAATGCGTCATCTTCGTGACATATGATCGAGTGAACTTGCAATCTTTATCGCACAACACTTAGCTAAACTAGAGTTAAACCTCTTGACTCTTTCCTTACGTTTTGCAAAAGGATCGCCACTACAAAGACTGCTCTTACACTGTTAAGTCTAATTTAATCTTTGAATCTCGTCAATAGTCTTTAGACTCACATTAGTGAGTAGGAAACACATACAATCTGGAAGGGGGAATACCTGTACTTTGGGGAGTTCTGCCTAGGAAAGCATTTCGTATAAATCCAAATCTACCGATGGACCTGTTATGCTTTCCTGGGAACCCTTAGAGTGAGTATGAACCTATAGGCTAAAGTATGTCTTTCTGAAAGCTAATTTGGACTTAAACACTTTAATATGTCAAAAGTGTTCCTTAGGGAAGGCAATCTGTGTATTGATTTGTGCTTGAACCCTTATTCGAACTATCAACTTCTTATTTTTGAACTCTTTGAGTTAATTATGATCCTCTTTCATTTTGAAACTCTTGTAGAATCATGCCTCCTCGTGGCAATGGTGCTAACAACGCCAACAATGCCAACAATACGAATGCTAACAACAAGGGAAATAACACCACAAACCCCAACTTACAAGAATTGGCTGCTGTTATTACTCAGCAAATGGCAGTAGTCCTACCTGGACTTGTGAACCAGCTCACTCAAGCCAATGGGGTTCAAAACAACATAAATGGTGCAAACCAAACTTGCACTTTCAAGCATTTCAACTCTTGCCACCCTGCCAAGTTCCTTGGTTCTGAAGGGGCCACTGGGCTGCTTTAATGGTTCGAAAGCATGGAGAGTACCTTCCTTCATACAGACTGCCCTGAGAACCTTAAGGTACGTTATGCTACTAGTGTCTTTCAGAAAAGGGCACTTACTTGGTGGAATACTGAGAAACGAACTAAGGGTGCAGAAACTGCAATGGCCTTAACTTGGGATAAGGTCAAACAACTGATGACAGAAGAATTTTGCCCTCGCAACGAAATCATGAAACTGGAGTCGGAATTCTGGAATCTTAAACAAGATAGTGGGGAAAATTTGGCTTACACGAACCGTCACCACGAGCTTAGTTTGTTGGTGCCACACATGGTCACTCCACTTTCTCGTGCTATTGAGAAGTATATTTGTGGCCTACCAATGCAAATCCAAGATACCTGTTATGGGAGCAAACCGGCCACATTGGAAGATGCTATTCGTTTGGCCGCTACCTTAACGGACAATCATGTTAGGAATGGTACCTTAACTAGAAAAGGAGCCAATAAGGTGGAAGATAAGTCCGCTGTTGATGAAACTTCTAAGGAGGTCAAAGCTGAATCTTCCAATGGTCCAAAGTTCAATAATCGCAAGAGAAAGGCTAACAATTTTGCTATGACAACCCCTGCTATCCCTGCTGTGCCTGTGAATTTACAACCTCCACCTAAACAAACCAACAAACCGTATGTGGGGGAGCACCCACTTTGCACTACTTGTGGATACCACCATGCAACAAACCGACCTTGCCGAGTTTGCACAAACTGCAAAAGGTATGGTCATTTTGCAAATTATTGCAGAAATAGACCAATGGTTCAACAAGGCCAGACTGCTCCAAAATTGAATCAACCACCTGCTGCACCCGCTACTGCTTTAACCAATGGAAGAGCTTGCTACGAGTGTGGTGAGCCTAATCACTTTAGAAACAAATGCCCAAAGCTTGTGGGCAACGAGCAAAGGGGTACAAGGGCACAAACTTTTCAACGTAATGTCAAGCCCCTCAAGATAACCAAGACATGGAGAACGATACATTGTTGATTAAGGACTGATAGGTCCAGTGCTATTATGATTCTAAGACTTAAGTTTTACATTTCTTTGTAGTTGGAGGTTTTAATTGGTTGAACAAACTAGAATTTAACTACCATGTAATGTTTAAGTGTTTGATGATAATTCTATCAACATTTATGATATCATATTTGTTTGCATTATGAACGTTAGTGATCTTGTATCCACCCAGTTGTGCCAAAAATTAGCAAGTAGGGCAAACATGCAAGGCAAATTTTCGTTACGGGTGCACACGGAACGAGAATTTGCAGTACATGTAAATCCTACGAATGCGAAATAAAGGACACAACGATTGAAAACTTTGGGACGATTAATTTAAACTCAATTGGTTGAAAACTATTAACCATACTTATATGGCCAGCAACATGTAAACTTGTTTTAAACTTTTATTGTGTGAAACATTTTATGATGTGTAGTATTGGTAGGTGATTGGTATGCTTTCAAAGTATTGTTGGTGTGGTGGGTTGGCTGCGGTATACCCTATATATAAGCACCAACAATATTTTGGGAGTAGCACCGAAAGCTTGATCAATGTTAGGATTTATACATTTGAGTTTGTTAATAAGGAAATCATAGTCAAACTTGTAGTTGAAGCAATAAATTATTGCATACTAAGACTAGGTGTGTATCCTACAAAAGACTTAGTTATTATTCTCATATCAAGACAACCCGGCAAGTGTTATTGTTGTAATGAAAACATGAAAGACAAATATGTAACCTAATTGTCGTTAGTCGGGATTATGTCAAACATCAAACTTTAAATCTAATGTAAACCTATGATGCTAACCCTTCGATAGTATTTCGCGATTTGGAATCTAACGTTGTTGTATTTCATAACTCACAAATTCTCAAATCACAAGTTGTGATTTCATATTTGGTTTCTGAAAATCCGAATTTCGAAATCCATTTGTATGTGGTATTTTGGAATTAGGAGACTGTATCATTTGAAACTCTCTCAATTGATCACAAACAACGAAATTTTCACAATAAGAATCACAATCTATTTCTCTCTCACCGTCACTCTACTACATTATTTCAATAAATATCGAAATGAATACAAATTCTAATTAATTAAAATAACGCCTTAGTTAAATAGAAATCACTATAGGATCTGACTTAAAAAAATCTATCAAATATTGACAATGTGGTGGGTTGGTGGCTGGGTTTCGCCCTATATATATACCCTATACATAAACATTTTTAATAAATGGTAGATTACTCTAGCCAGAATTCAATGGAAATTAATAATTATATTAAAGTAGGAGAAAGTAGGTTATAGGGTTGCTAGATTTAAATTAACAGTAATAAAATTCTTAACACTTATTACAATACACATGCAATATAAACTTCATCTATACACTATAATTCTATTAATTTCGGGACGAAATTCCTAAAAGTAGGGGAGACTGTAACATTTTGAAAATTTATATAATAATAATAAATTATTAATGAATTTCGAATATATATATGTATATATATATATATTATTAAAAGTGATTAAATAATAATAATCATAATAATTTCAAGTTTTAAGTGAAGTTTTATAAAAACATAAATATATATATGTATAACAACAATAATATTAGTAATATTAGTAATAATATTATTATCATTATTATTATTATTTGATTTAAGTTATAAAGGGTTTCAAAAAAAAAAAAAAAAAAAACTTTGAGGGACTTATAATGACAAATTCAAAAACTGAAATTTAAAAGGAAAATGTGAGGGACCAGTTCTGTTAATAACCTATACTTGTTATCTCTTTCACCCATATACCCAAATGGATACCCACGACCCAAATTCGACCCATGTTGATCCAAAGCTCAAAATCAAGGATAAACTCGATCAATATTCAAAATTTAAACATCTACGAACTTCGTGGGATCGATATCAACTACAAATTCATCGCTTAAAAGTCAAAATAATACGAAAATTAAGCCTAAACACCCGTAAACGATCGTGTATACGAATTCTATATAAACACCCATAAAAATCAAATTAAATTCAACTACACACACATATAAACTCTACGAACAAGTCTGTGCGCAAGAAATACATCCAGAAACTCCATAGAATCGCGAATCAAGACCTGTGAAATCGTGTTCTTCGTCCTCTCGGTCGTAAGTCGAAAACCATCAAATCGAAATCGAAGGTTAGTGTTTAATACATCAATACATTCGGTTTTCAATGATTAACAAAAGCCCCATGGTTCTAGATCTCATCTCATTGTTAATCGAACGAATTTGGAACCAAAGAAAGCTAGGGCTTGTTTATTCATAAGGGAATCTGGAAAAAAAAAAAAAAACTGAAGCTTATATTAAAACTAATTAAACCGAGTGATTTCCGCGAGCAAGGCTCTAGATTAACTGGTAATCACGTTGGTCTTTGAGGTTGTGGTCGCGGGTTCGAACCTTGCTCCGGCGGGTTTTGACCATTTTTTTATAACTTTTTAATTTCTTATTCTTTTTAAAATCTGATTTAACCAAAATTTTTATAAATTTAAAAACTATTAATTTAATAAAGAAAATATATATCATTCAGATTAATTAATTTATTTCATTAATTAAATATATAAAAAGTCATATTTAGTCTATGTATTATTTAATTAATTCCTTGAAAATATATAATTAGTGTAATTATTTTTAATATTATTATAAATTAATATCATATCATGGTTACTATAGTTAATATTATTATTACCATTATCAAATATATTAATATTACTATTACTAATATTATTAATAGTATAATTGTTATGGAGAACATTAATATTTTTATGATCATAGTGTTAACAAAATTATTATTATTATTATTATTATTATTATTATTATTATTATTATTATTGGTATTAATACAAATATTATTATTACAATTTGATGTTATTAAAAATATCATTATTACTATTATTCTTATTATTATTATTATTATTAACATTAGTATTATTAGTATTATTAATTTTATCACTATCATTATTAAAAGAATTAGTATTATTGATAATATTGATAGTATTAATAATAGGATTACTATTATTTTTCAACATTTATAAATATTTTTAAACTTTACACAATGATACGAATTGTAAACAATTCTTATAACATCATACTTATGAATTTGGTTATAAACATAAGAAACACAAACACGTTATGAAAATTCTATGCAAAGTCAAAGTTATCTTAGTTATGTCCGATTGAATTATAGGTTAAGCTATATCGTGTTGGATACTATTTGGACTATTTATCATTTATTAGCAACGACTAGCTCATCACACAAAGGTGAGTCTTCATATCCCCTTTTTATGCTTTTATTTTTGGGGTGAAACATGTTTACAACTATTACACTATACTTTAAACTATTAATCATGTGAACTTGGTTTAATGGTCTTGATGTAGTGAACTTTAGTCATGGATTTGCATTGATCACAAACTTAAACTTTCTAGTAAACAATGATAGATCTATTGGCCCGGCCAGACCCACCGATGTTTGATTTACCCTTCGGGGGAAGCCCGCGGTGATTGTTTGCTACTTCAGCATTGTTAGGAATGCTAAACTTGGTCAAACATTACTTGATGACATTAATTGGTCTGCTTTGACATGCTTTGTTCATTATCCTAGTTCATTATGCTTTGTGTTCACATGTGACAACTATGTATCTATATTATATCAACCATTTTTGGTGTGTGTGCTTTTAAACCTGTGAAGCTCACCAACTTTTTAGTTGACCTTTTATTTTAAACATGTTTCAGGTGGAACTGCAAACTAAACTTGATTGATTATCATATTAGAGCTTGGACCTAGTTACTTAGTTAGATTTGTTGATTTGTAACTTTTGTAATGATGTTGGATGCAAGTATTTTACAATTTAGAACCTTATGCTTTTGAACAATCTACACTTTGTGTACGCCCCGATGATTCCGCCGTTGGTCGGGGTGTTACAGAAGAGAATAGATAGAAAGAACAAGGAATTTTTGGGGAAGTAATTCATTTTATTCAGAGAATGTTGGGACTTAAATACTCAAACATTATGAGATACAATACAAGAAATAATAAGACAAATAGCTGACACTGTTACAGACACTGAATCAACAGACTAGTACAAATACAAAGTCAACAACAATGGAAAGAAGAGTCTTCAGGAGTCTTCAAGTCTTCCGAGGTTTAAGTAGTTATGCTGATGTTCAGTGGTTATTCTATCGGAAGATGGTCATCGAAAGCTGATTAAACAATCAGTTATTTCAGAATAGCATATTGCCTTCCGAGTATTGACTTCTTCCGATGCAATGGTTGTCTTCCAAAGAGGTCATGATCAGCTAGTGTCTTCTGAGGTAGATATGTTCAGCTGCAGTTCTTTTTGGCGAATCTTCCGCTATTAACCTTCCGATGTTGAAGCAGTTCTTCAGTCGGAAGAGTAGCATACACGGCTTGTCATTCCACGGTTTATTAAATTGTCTGGCTTCAGTGGTTTTGCTCATCAGTCCTTGTTTTCCATCAATCTCCCTCTGGACTGATGAAGCAAAACCATTTATTTTTGTTTTAAAGCCAGACCAAAGGAAGAGGAGGTCCAGCTGGCCATTGTATTACTTCTCTCCTTATCCCTTGATCATTTGAATCAACTACCTTCTTTACTACAACATGCTGATGAGGCTCATAGTTCATCAGAAGATCAGGAAGAATTTCCTTATTAACATCAACCCATGGTCTAAATTTGACAGCAGACGGAGATTCTACAGACCCAACACCTATGCTTCCCATAGGTGCATTTAGCAATTGATCAAGCATTGTGCTTGGGTTGGCATTCTTGAGATGAGTCACTATAGAGGGAGAAGGAGAAGTGACTTCTTTCGAAAGCTCAGGGTGATCTTTGTTCTCTGTTTTGAACTTTGACCATTCATCAAACAGAACATTATCTCTCCATCTTGTTATTGTGTTCTTTGGTCCCCATTGATTTTGGATGAGGATGAGCTTTATTCTTTTCGTCTGCTCAAGGGTCTTCTTCTTCTTAACTTCAGCCTTTATTCTTTTGGATAAGACTTCAGCTTCATTTCTACGGCTAGTAATATCCCTTCATCTAGCAGAAACTTGAACAGTTGCTCCGTCTCAGATTGATAGGCTTTATCTTGTTTGTGATCCAATTTGGCAATTTGTTCCTGATAGGTCTTTACCAGTTCATCTCCTGAGAGACCAGTGGCTTCTAGACCAGCTAAGATCATGTTTTCCTTCTCCGTTTATTTATTCTATATCTTCCGAAGGTCTTCATTGGAAGGAAAAGTCCTAACAGGTGAGTTGGATTCCTTTATTGGAGAGGTTTGTGGTTATTTGGCATCTGTTGACCTTATTGGTGAGGGAGCTGTGGTGGTGTTAGGAAGATCGGTCTCATCATCATCAGCCAATATGAGCGTTCTCTTTCTTGAAATAAGAGAGGCAATGGGTTGACCATCATTTAAGTCTGAGTTGGGTTCTTGAGCAGGGGTCTGGGGTTTTTGAGGTATGTTATTGGATGTTTTGGTTTTCCCGACCACACTCTTTTGTCTTCTTTAGAAGGATTGAGTGATTATTGGTGGTGGTTGTTGGCCAATTTTGGAGGCGTTAAGAGTGGTAGGAAAGGAGGTTTGTGAGGATAGTTCTAGGAGGGTTTGAGAGGCAGAATTTGGAGAAAGAGTAGGTGAGCTTTCTTTATTTGTGTGTATGGGTCACGAGGGGATAGATATAGTGGGGAGACATGTTTAGGAAGGATTGGGTTGTACTCAGATTGGACCGAACTAGATGGAATTGGTATGTCCTGAGTGGTTGAGGCAAAAGAAGATGGGGCAGCGGTTGTGGGCTCTATTTGCTTAGTGGGAGCTGATTTAGAAGATTTGGGTTTTCTGGATGCTCCAGATGTTCCAGTGTTTATTTGAGCTTGAGCATCCCTTTGCTTCTGCTTTAAGCTAGCCTTAGCAGTTTGAGTTTGGAACTGTTGATCCAGTGCTGCTTTGAGGAGTGCCTCTTGATTTTTTAATCTTATTTGCTACATCCTCCTTTGCTCAGACTTGTCTTCTGACCTTTTGGCAGTTTGGGCAGCAGACAAGAGCCTTTCATTCTCCCTCTTTTGGCTTCACCAGCCTGTTCCCTGAACTAGGGAGAAGGAGGAGCAATGCCAGTAAGGGACTCAAGAAATCGTGTATGGTTAGAAACTTCATGTTGTAAGGAGGAGACTTTGGTATCTACTGAAATTTATAGTAGATCCAGTTGGATCTTTTAAGTGGTGAGGAATTGGTGGGTAAATGTTAGAAGCAGGGTAGTATGATGGGCAGTAAGAAGTGGGTTTAACACTTCTTGAAAAGCATGAGGTGAGAAGATGGGGGCAGTGGAAGTAGGTGGAGTGGTTGAAGTACTTTCAGTTGAAGGTGTCTGCATGGGGATGGATTTCTATTGTAGGGTTTGGTTACTCAAGACTGCTGTGACTAGCTCAGTGAGCTTAGTCACATCAGCTTGAATGTGAGCAACAAAATCCGTCAATACATTTATTTTAATATCTGATTCTTCCATCCTTTCACGGATGTCATCCGAATCCCTGACTAATGAGTCATTTCTTTCATGACATGAGTCCATCTCAGGAATG
Organism: Mikania micrantha; assembly: GCA_009363875.1. NCBI lineage: Eukaryota > Viridiplantae > Streptophyta > Magnoliopsida > Asterales > Asteraceae > Mikania > Mikania micrantha. The sequence goes on along the minus strand of CM018682.1, from coordinate 47,972,933 downwards.
TCATTGACCCCTTTTTCTTGGTTTCGGGGATTTCCAGCCTTAGTTTCAAGAACTTCATGGGTTGTTGCCATATCGGGAGTCTTATTACCTGATCCATTCAAATGAGAGCCCATTTGTGTCTCATGTGAGATGGATGCTCCAGATATATGATCAAGAGGTCTAGATGGACTGGACATCCTGATCTCATCCTCTTCTCCATGGGTAGGAGATTGATGAGTTTGAGCAAAGGTTTGATGTGGCTGTTCCTCTATTGTAGGAGGAGAACCAATTTGCTCAAACACAAAATCAATCTCATGGAGAACATGGGTATGAGAGTTAAGGGCTATATGTAGAGAAGAAGCAGAGATGTCCTTGTGAGATTGAACTGCCATTTGAGTGTCATGTAACATTTCAGTGGTTGGAGAGGGTTCCCTTTGGAGTACAACATCATCCTGTTGAGTGGATTGATGAGGAGCTAGATGGGGTGGAGATGCTTGATTCATCTGTGAGGAGGGAATAGATGTATCCAATTGCCTAGTGGGGGCAGAGACATGTTCAGGGATCTCATCCTCCAGAACATTCTTTTTGGGTTTTTTAGGTTTAGAGGCTTTGGAAGAGGCTTTTCTATTAGCCGGTACCTGTACAGGTGTGGATGAGGAGGTGGATGTGGGTTCACCAAGGATGGGTGGTTCCGCAGTGTCATCCATTTGTCGAGCATCAGTGTTCAATCTAGTGAACACTTGTTTGTCAATGCTCTTGATAGTATTAAGAGGAGCAATATGACAAACATTATTAAGGTCGGTACAGAGACTGGCCATCACAAACCTAGGATACAACATAAACTTGGGACTTTTCAGGTGATGTACCAGATGGTCAAAAATTATTTGGAACAAGTTGACATTTTCGTTGGACAGAACAACATACATGACATATTGCATGTCATATGGCATTTCTCCCCAACTTGTCGACTTTTGAGACAGACACTGTAAATGGTGTGATACAGGAACTTGTACTTAGGGTAGAAGAAAGGTTTGTACAAGGTCCTATTTTTCAGGTCACCCAGATAATCACACTGAACAAAAGCATTTTGGAGAAGTTTTAAAGAAATAGTTGTGGGAGCTTCGGTGTCGTTCAGACTTAGGGCAACGCTTATTTTGGAAGGGGTGAGGGTGACTTGTTGACCAGCGACCACCAAACCGATGCTTTCAATAGAGTCATCCTTTGTCACCAAGGAGGAGTTGGCCCAAAACTGGTTTAGAGCAACTTCTAAGATAGGAGGGCTTAAGATGAGAGCAGTATGAACAAAAGAGTTTACCAGAATGTCGATTGCTTCGTTGTTGTGAGGGTACTCAGAAGATTTGACAAGGTAAGCTCCGAGATTGTGGATCGGCTTGATTTTCAAGGCCATTTTTGGCGACGATGAACAACGAACAATTATGAGCGCAAAGTGTGAGCACAAACATTGCTTTAGAAAAAAGAGATGAGGAAGCTTAACCATTTGCACACAAGGACGGTTTCAAAAATAAAAAACCTCCACTACTTATAACTTATCAAAAGAATTACCTTAGGGTTTTTACCCATTGGACAAACCTGTGATCATGAGAGAGAAGAACAAACGCCAAAGAAGTACGTTCATGCACACCCTGAAGTACAGATAAAGCTTTGTAAGGAATGAAGCCAGGTCTGATGCCGTTACACCATCATCATGAGCATCAAGCTCAGACGGAATCAGTGTAAGTGCGTCGTGCCAGGCCATATGCCCGGCAAGCAGTTATCCTTCGCCATGAGCAGCATTCAGAAGATTCAAATTTGAACGAAGGGTTTGCTTGATCAAAAGAAGATCAAGAAACTTCGTTAAGTTATTGTGAAAGAACTGAAGGACTTAAGAGGGTAACCACTGATATAAACAATATCAGTGATCATTAGAGAAGAGAAGGGTAAAAAGGTAAACTGCAATGATATTATCTAGCCGTGAGAACAATTAATGAAGGTCAATTCAATTAATTGTAGGGGGTCTAATCTTGTATAGCGATTAGTGACCGTCAAATCAAACGTAAGTCTCAATAACTAGTTAACTATATAGAAGAAAAGTTAACCACGGGAGAGATTTTTAACATCGGAAGAACCTTATCCTCGGAAGGAAAGTAACCATGGATAAGTAATGAGGTTAAAAGTCTCGGAAGAAAAAGAGACATCATTATCGAAATAAACCACGGAAGGTTTAAAATGTAACAACGGAAGTTTTAACAGTGGATAGATATAAAACAGTGGTTATAATAACCACTGAACCTATACGTGTTATGGTATAACAATTGAGAAAGACCAAACTCGCTTCATTAGTGGTTTATCAAATATCCGTTGTTTGGATAATCATTGCAGATTATCCTTTTATATATTTATTTAAAGGTTTATGAAACACTTTCTTAGCCATGTTTATTAGCTCATATTTATCATTCCCAATTTGGCCACAAACATAGAGAAAGTTGAAGAGTCCAAGGGTTTGGTAAATATGTCCGCTATTTGGTCACTAGTAGAGACATGTTCTGGGACAATTAGCCCCTTTTCAAAACAGTCTCTAATGAAGTGACGCCTTATTTCTAAGTGTTTGGTTTTTGAATGGTAGAATGGATTCTTTATTATGTTTTTGGCAGCTTCGCTGTCTATTAGGAGAGGTGTTTTTAATTCAGTTATTCCAAAATCCAGCAGTTGGTATTGCAACCATAAAATTTGGGAGCAATGCGCTGCTGCAATGTACTCTTCCTTCGCCATGACACTAAGCAATTTGCAAAGAATTGACATCCTCCCGGAGTAGACTTTCTGGTGAGCGAGCATCCAGCATAATCACTGTCTGAAAAACCAACAAGCTTACAAGTTTGATTAGCAGGATACCAGATACCTAGCACAGGAGTGCCTTTAAGATATATGAGTATCCTCTTCACAAATGACAAATGGGATTGTTTGAGGGCAGACTGGTCGCTTGCACAGACACATGTTGCATACAAGATGTCTGGCCTTGATGCAGTAAGATACATCAAAGACCCAATCATGCACCTGTAGAGGGTTTTATCTACAGGTTCACCATTTTCATCTGGACTTATTCACGGGCTTGGAGCCATGGGGATAGAGATTATTTTGCAATCATTCATATTAAATTTATTTAAAAGATCTTTTACATATTTAGATTGATGAATGAAAGTCCCGTTGGTGGTTTCTTTGACTTGGAGTCCTAAAAATGTTTTTAGTTCACTTAAAGCACTCATTTCAAACTTAGAAGACTTTAATTTAGAAAATTGTTCAAACAAGGAAGGTTTTGTTAATCCAAAAGTGATGTCATCAACATAAATTTGGACCAGCAAAAGTTCCTTGTCTACCCTCTTGATGAACAAAGTCTTATCAATGGTTCCCCGAGAAAATTTATTAGAAACAAGAAATTGGGAAAGAGTGTCATACCATGCTCTGGGTGCCTGTTTCAGACCATAAAATGCTTTGTCTAGTCTGCACACCCAATCAGGATGTTGAACATCATCAAATCGTGGAGGTTGACACACATAGACTTCTTCCTTTATAGTCCTATACAGGAGTGCACTTTCTATATCCATTTGATATACCTTTATATTATGGGATATAGCAAATACTAGGAAGAGTCTGATGGCTTCTAGTCTGGCCACGGGAGCAAAGGTTTAATCATAATCGATGCCTTCTTCTTGGCAGTACCCTTGCACTACCAATCTGGCTTTATTTTTGATAACGATGCCTCTGTCATCTGTTTTATTTCTGAAAACCCATCTAGTTCCGATAGGGTATTTTCCTGCTAGCAAGGGCAAAGAGTCCAAACATTTTTCCTTTTGAACTGTAATAGCTCATCTTGCATAGCCTCTACTGAATTATTATCTTTAAGAGCTTCCTGATATTTAGAAGGCTCAAGTTAGGACAAAAAGGCTGCATGAAGGCTGAAGTTTGAAATCTGGCTCCTAGTTTGACCACCTTTATTCAAATCTCCTAAGATCTGTTCTATAGGATGATTTCTGATGAAAAGAATGATCTCCGAACAGTTATTTGTAGAGGCAGCATCGGAAGAAGGTGAGTTTTCAGTGGGGCGAGGAGAGTTTTCTGGTGGGGAAGTATGAGCATGTTATGGAACATCTACAGGTACATTATCCAAGGCTGGGGATAAAGGAGTAGATATTTGTTCATCTTGGTCTTGAGAATTTATTTGATAGGAAGAAATGGAGGTAAATAATTTAGATACAGAACATTCCTCAAGAGAGGATAGATCTTCAAAAGTTTGACATGATTCTGAAGAAGGAGAAGAAGGAGTAGATGAAATGCAGGTCAAGCTTTCAAGATCAAAGAAGTCATTAGGAGCAGATGGGAAAGAGGAAGTTGATGCAGATTCATTGAATTTGACATCAATAACTTCCTCAACAATCTTGGTCCTGAGGTTTAAAGTCGGTAAGCCTTAGAGGTCAGAGAGTATCCAACAAAATATCCAGAGTCAACTTTAGCAGCAAACTTGGACAAAGAGTCTTTTGTGTTTAAAATGAAACACGGATATCCAAAGACTTTAAAGAAGGAAATGAGAGGCTTTATGTTATGAAGGACTTCATAGGTAGTCTTGTTATGTCTTTTCACAATGTGAACTCTGTTTAAGACATAACAAGTAGTGTTTATCGCCTCAGCCCAAAAGGATAAAGCCAATCCTGAGTCTGCAAGCATAGTTCTTGCAGCTTCAATAAGTGTCCAATTCTTTCTTTCCACAACTCCATTTTGAGCAGGGGTTCTAGGAACACGATATTGTCTGAGGATTCCTTTAGGGTTGTAGAACTTATCAAGAACCTGATTCAAGAATTCAGTGCCATTATCACTCCTTATAGTCTTGACAGGAAGACCAAATTGTCTTTCAAGTTGGGTGATAAGGGCAATTATTTTATCAGAAGTCCCATCTTTGCTGAAGAGGAAGAAGGTCTAGCAAGATATTGAGTAGTCAGCCACAACAACTAAACAATATCTCTTTCTTGCCAAACTGGCTACCGTCATTGGACCAAACAGATCCATATGAAGCAGATTGAGACAGTCAGTTGTTTTGGATTCCTCAATAGACATATGTGATGTTTTATGTTGCTTTCCCTTTAAGCAAGATTCACATTAACCTTCAAAGTGAAATTCTTTGGAAGGTAACCCTCTTACTAAAGAAAGGGTAGAAAGCTTATGAAGAGATTGGTGGTTAAGATGACTGAATCTTTTGTGCCAGAGGGCAGTTTCATAAGATGTTGCTTTGGCTATCAAACAAGTAGGAGAAGATGTTTGAGAATCAGTGGTCATGTCTACAACGTAGACATTTCCACTTCTTTTCGACGTTAGCAAGGTATGTTGATCAATTAAGATCTTTATTTTTGAATTTATTTCATGAGAAAGAATTTTGCAACTGTTCTTTGTGAAAAATGAACTAAAGTTCTTGTCAGCTAGTTGAGAAACATTCAAGAGATTAAAATTGAGATTTTCAACTAAGCTTACATCTTTGAAGTGCAGTTTTCCACTCCGGACCGAGCTAGGCGCTACTATCCAAGCCTTAGCATTATATCCAAAGAAACAGACCCTCCATTCTTTGGAATGAAGTTATTTAAGATGGATATGCATCCTATCATGTGCCTAGAGCTCCACTGTCCACATACCATAGATGATTTTGGTTTGAAGAAGATCTCTGCACATGAGCATTAAATGCAATAGGTTAGATATGGGTCTTATTTTATTTTAGAATAAATAGGAGTTGCTTATTTGTTTTGCTGAGTGTTATTCATCAATTTTTGCATAATCAGTATCAGCTGTTGCTGATTTTGATGCAAGATATTTATTTGTGAGTCCACGGTAGAAGGGTTCACATCAGTAGGAGAATGGGTAGCCGGAGTCACCATGGGATAAGAAGGTGGTGTTCCAAGAATGGATGGTCGAGGAGAAGCAGATAGAGGTGATGACAAGTGAAGAGATGGATGGGAGTTATATCTTATTAAACTGTTAGCTGAAGATCTATTAGCCTTCTCTGATTTCTTCATCTTATTGGGGAGGTTCCCTTTAGATGAGGAAGCCTGCTCAGCTTTCAATCTTTTAGCATTCAGTTTATCTCTAGCTTTCTCTAAGGGAGTTTTTGTCCGACAGTTTTCAGTAGTGTGATTGTACTTGAAACACTTTAGACAAGCAGTAAATAGAGAGGAGTAGTTAAGGATGAAAGGCTTATTTGCCTTCATTATTGTATAAGGTGGATGAGGATGAGAAGGACGAAATCTAATGTCAACCATGGGCCTCTTTCCGTGGTCAAGGCGGGAAATATGATTATTAGTTTGCTGAAGCAATATCAGTTTGTTCAGAAGAATTATTTTTGTGATCACTATCCAAGTGTATTTGTTCGAGTTTTTCCACGTTTGGTACACTCTTGGAGGTGTGATTTTTATGGCTGGAATTTCATCGGGAAGAAAAGTAAGGGAGATGGGTTCAGAATCAGTCTCATTTATTTCATTGTCAATCGGGGTATATTCCTCTCGAGGACTAGTGTGATTATACCCGATTCCAAATTTGGTCTTGCTGTGAACTTGCTTACTTAGAAGCATTCTGAATCCTTTGCAGGATTCAACCCACTTGTCACAGCTGACTTTGGTATGAGACAGTTCATCTCTACAAGCTGCATATTTTTCATTTTGCAAATCAAATAGAGCTTGCAGCTCGGAATTTTCAGTCTTTAGGATAGAGATTTGACTGCCCTTATTTTTTATTAAATTTTCTACTTCAGAATTTTTATTATCTAGCAGTTGCTCGAACTCCTGATTTTGTTGTTGAAACAACATGTTGGCTTTCTTTATTTTCGCAAAAGCCTCTATGCACGCGTCGGTACATAGTTTTTCTAGAGTAGAAGAAGATACATGCGCATCAGAAGTGTCTACAACAGGGTGTTCAGGAGGAGTAGAATCATCACCAACAGCCATGAGAGCGAAATTTGTTGGTTCAGAGGTGATGAGGGCATAGCCGACATCTTCAGGCAGGCTGCTCTAGTCTGCGTACTCTTGGGTGAAAAGAGCCAGTTGACTAGAACAACGGGACTGGACAACAAGGCCTGGTACATTTATTTGTGAAGGGGATGGAGCAACAATTTGAAGAGGGGCAGGAGTGAGTTGATACATTCTACCATTAGTAGCTTCTACAAATTGTACATTGGTAGGAGGAGGGGTCTATACAATGTGTGCAGACTACTGAGAATTGATGTGCCTTCTGAAATATGAGGAAGTAGAAGAAGAAAAAAGTGCTGAAGAAGTATGTGATTGTGAGTTCGGGAAAGTCACATACGGTGAAGAATTAGAGTTGGGAGCATTTTTGCATTCCCTGGCAAAGTGTCCAGTGCCATGACATCTATAGCATTGGACCTTAGCCGTATTTAGGCCAAACTTGGTTTTCCCATGAATACAAGGAATTTTTCTTCCGGTCCACTTGTAGAACTTATTCGTTCTTATGCTCAAGAGGGCCAGTTGGTGAAGAATGTCCATCTCTTCCAAGTCATCACTTGGAACTTGATGGAGATCATCCATGATAAAGCACAGATGATCAGAAAGAGGAGAGTGGTCATCACAATAAGAAGAAGAAGTGATGCCAGTAGTTATGTCTATGTATTCATCATAACCTTGATCATTTGTCACAGAGTTATGACTGAGAAGAGCTGCGTTAACTTGAACATACTCTTCAGTTGATTTACCAGACTTTATTAGTTTTCGTTTCTGGTCAATCTCTCGCTCAAGGGTGAGCAACTTACCAAGGAGTTAGGTAAGTGAGAGTTTGCCAAAGTCTGGAGAAGATCTCATGACAATGGAATAAGTTTCCCATTTTTCAGGAAGAGATCTCAAGAAGCGATTCAGAACATAGACAGGGGGGGTACACTTGACCATCTAGTTTTAATTCACTTAAGAGAGAAGTGAACCGTTCAAACTTCTGAGTCATTGACTCAATATTTAGTTGGGAGAAAGTCTCGTATTGTTCAGCTAATATCTCCCTAGTATTAGCCACAACATCTTCGGTACCACCAAATTGCATTTTTAGAGCTTCCCACAAATCTTTAGCAGACTCATAGTGAAGAAGACCAGAGTATATTTCATTAGGAAGGGCCCTAGCATGTTGAGCATGTGCCTTTGCATCAAGCTCTAACTTCTGGTAGTCTTCTTTGGTGTAATTCCGAGGATCCTTCGGGACATGGTCTCTAGTCTCCGTGTCCAGGACCATTGGTTTATGCGATCCAAACATGACAGACTTCCAACAACCTGTATGATTATTGGACAGGAAATGTAACATCTGTCTTTACCAAATGTTATATTGGTGCCTAACCAAGATTGGTGGCTTTGTGGTAGAACCGGTGTTATGGGGGACTCGGGTGAATTTCTCTGCCATTGGTTCACAAACAGTTATGAGCAAATCAACGAGCGATGAGTTCTCAAAGTGATTTGTTAGAATGATTTCTGAACACAGTTTAGTTCAAAAACCAAACTCCTTTAGATTTAGAGAAAATAGAAAGACAGAAGAGACATAACACATAAAACTAAACAAAAAGATATCAGTGAGAGCTTTGAGTTTTAGTTTTGATGGTTAAACAAAGACTAAGGACAAGGCTCTAATACCAATTGTTGAACTACAGAAACCTCGAGGAGTAGCTGTTTCACCAGCAAGGTTTTAGAGACTTAGTCAAAGCTTTGGTTTTAGCTCCCTCTAAAGTTTTGCACAAGGTTATTTTTGTTGTTTAGTTTTCTTGCTTAGAAAGAGAGAAGAGAACAGGTAGAAAGCAAAAGGAATTTTGGGGGAAGTAATTCATTTAAGTTAGAGAATGTTGTGACTTAAATACCTAGACATTCTGAGATTCAAGACAAGAAATAATAAGACAAATAGCTGACACTATTACAGAAACTGAATCAACAAACTAGTATAAATACAAAGTCAACAACAACGGAAATAATAGTCTTTTCAGGAGTCTTCAGGTCATCCGAGGTTGAAGTAGTTGTGCTGATGTTCATTGGTTATTCTTTCGGAAGATGGTAATTGGAAGCTGATTAAACAATCAGTTATTTCGAAATAGGAGATTGTCTTCCGAGTATTGACTTCTTCGGATGCAATGGTTGTCTTCCGAAGATGTCATGATCAGCTAGTGTCTTCTGAGGTAGAACGGTTCAGTGGAAGTTCTTTTTGGCGAATTTTCCGTTGTTGACCTTCCGATGCTGAAGCAGTTCTTCAGTCAGAAGAGTAGCATCCGCTACTTGTCATTCTGCGGTGTCTTCAATTGCCTAGCTTCAGTGGTTTTGCTCATCATTCCTTATTTTCCAACAATACCTTTTTCTGTTGTTAGGATAATTAGAAAACTATCATTTTATATAAAAATTCAAAGTTTAAGAAACATAGTCTTAACCGTATTTATTAAATGGTTAACTCATATTTATCATGCCCAATATGGAAACAAATTTTGAAAAGGTTGAAGTGTCCAAAGGCTTGGTAAGTATGTCACCTACTTGATCACTTGTAGGTACATGTTCTGGGACAATCAGTCCTTTTTCAAAACAGTCTCGTATGAAGTGATGCCTTATTTCTATGTGTTTTGTTTTAGAATGATAGATATGATTCGTTATTATGTTTTTAGCAACTTCACTGTCTATTAAAAGAGGTGTTTTCAGTTCTGTTATTCCAAAGTCAAGTAATTAGTATTGCAGCCACAGGATTTGGACAGTGCAGTGTGCCGCTACAATATATTCAGTCTCAGCAGTTAAATTGGACACTGAGGTATCCTTTTTGCTTTGCCATTAAACTAAGCAGTTTGCAAAGAACTGACATCCTCCAGACGTTGACTTCCAAATAAGAGAGCATCCTGAATAAACACTATATGAAAAATCATGTAACACCCCAAATTTTGTATGCAAGTTATATAAAAGTTACAATTAGGTAACGGTTAATTAACTTGTAGGAAAGAAACGAAAAATACAAGATCACGAAAGATAGTATTCAAAAATACCCAGAGTTCACGAATGCCTTGAGAAACGTGCACACCTTTGGCTGAAAAGCACTTTCTCTCAAGTACGCGAAGTAGAGTTCGAGAACTTGAAGAAACAGCTGTAAATTGCTCAAGAAGAAGAGGGAACACACGAGAAGCCACCAGAAGGATCATTTAACACCAAGTAAGTGCTTTAAAAGAAAAAATTTAGGATTTTTATACGAAAGTGAACTTATGCATAAAGCTCACACCTTTATGCATAAAGTTCGATAATTTACGGTTCCAACGTGGTGGTAATGCCATAAGGAACCTAGAACTAGCTCCCCAAATCCTAAGATAGATTTCTGAGACGTTTTATGATGAAAACATGAGTACCAGAAGAGTACACGAAATGAGTATCCGAACCCCTTCGTGAATCCGGTTTCGAGAACATGGTTTCGTGTACTTGGTTTCGAGAACATGGTTTCGTGAACTGAGAATTCGTGAACTAGTGTTCATGAACTTTAAGATTTCGAGTACTTTGGGAAGTTCATGAACTTAGTATCTTGTACCCTGAGATTCGTGTAGTCCATGTATTTTGAATACTTTGGGTATTTCGTGAACTTTATGAATTTCATATACCTTGGTACTTAGTGAACTTTAAGGGTTTCGAATACATGCCAATTTCGAGAACTTGTAGTTACAAGGAGGAACTAGTAGCTATGAGGACTTAGAATAAATTCTAAGTCTAAGAATGGAATGTAATGAAACGACGCAATGATGTAGGTTCTTGAGTCTTAGCTAAGAAGATAAGGAGCTACTGTGAGTTCTTGATGCCCTACTTTCACATGTTATGTGTAACTACGTTTTGGGCTGACATACATGTTGTTACCGTGTTTGAGACGCTATGTGACTATGCGATGATGCCAAATGCTTGATGATATGTGTGATGATGCATGCATGAGAATATGTTAAGTATAATGAATGCATGTTAATGACTTAAGCTGATGACATGACATGATGATGAATGTAGGATGACCTGCTGTTATGATGATAACTATGATTATATTTATAAGATGTTATGATATGATGAGATCCTTGGCTGCTAGGATGAAAGTTAGATTCTATGATGATTGGATGTTAGCATGACGTGTTTATGATGCCATGATGAATGATATGATGATATCATGCTAGCCTCACATGTATATGATGCTAGGATGTTATGACGATATGATGAAATGATACTAGCATAATCTGTTTTGAGTAATCCTATGTTATTAGGATAAGGTTACGATGTTATGATGAATGATGATATAGCGCTAGTATATCATGTTATGAATGATACTAGCATAATGTTGCTCACGTACTTGTTACGGGGTAAGTATGACGTTGCTACAATATTTGTTATGGGGTAAGTATGATGATGCTCCCATATTCGTATGGGGTAAGTACGATTTTGCTCCAATATTCGTATGGGTTAATTATGATGTTGCTCCCGTACTTGTTACGGGGTAAATATGATGTTTCTCCCATATTCGTATGGGTAACTATGATGTTGCTCCCATATTCGTATTGGGTAAGTATGAGGTTGCTCGCATATTCGTATGGGGTAAGTATGATGATTCTCCAGTATTTGTTACTGGGTAAGTATGGATCTGCAGAACGCTTCGGCTAGTCAGATCAAAGGTTATGGAGCCTTGTGACTACATAAGCCCGTTGTTGCGCTCAGTAGCTGTGGTTGTATGATGATGACGATCATGATGTTTATGTGTTATGGTTTCTATGAACGAGATGATGTTTTATGATGTTCACTAATTAAACGTTTATTATGTTTTACTAAAACTAGAACTCACCAGCGTAAGATGACATTTTAGTATGTATGTCAGGCTAAAGCTAAGGGAAGGGGAATCATGGAGCTCGGGCATCAAGATAGATAATCCGATGGTGTTGGCAATCTTTTATGTTTTAATTTAGAAATTAATTCATGTTGACAAGCTATGTTTTAAATTTCCGCTGCTATTTATGAAAGTTTTTACTTTAAGAGCTATGTGTTATGATGAAAACCAACTCTGGGAGGTACCCGGGATCGGGGCCTCACAAGGCAACAAACTTACAAGATTGATTAGCAGGATACCAAATACCAAGTACAGGGGTACCTTTTAGGAATCTGAATATCCTCTTCACAAATGATAAATGAGACTATTTGGGGATAGATTGGCATCTAGCACAAACACATGTGGCATACATGATATCTGGCCTTGATGGAGTGAGATAAATCAATGATCCAATCATGTATCTGTAGAGAGTTTGATCTACAGGCTCACCATTTTCATCTGATGTTATTCCAGGAGCAGTTGCCATAGTGGTAGAGATTATTTTATAATCAGTCATTTCATATATATTTAAAAGATCTTTTACAAATTTGGACTGATAAATAAAAGTACCATTTGGGGTTTGTTTGACTTGAAGTCCAAGAAATGTTTTTAGTTCACTTAAAGCACTCATTTCAAACTTAGAGGACATTAATTTTTAAAATTCTTCACATAAGGAAGGTTTTGTTGATCCAAAGATGATGTCATCAACATAAATTAGAACCAACAAAAGTTCCTTATCTACCCATTTAGTGATCAATGTCTTGTCAATTGTTCCACTTGAAAATTTATTTGAGAGAAGAAATTGAGAAAGAGTATCATACCAGGCTCTTGGAACTTGTTTTAAACCATATAAGGGCTTATCTAGTTTGTACACCCGATCAGGATGATAAACATCGTCAAACCCTGGTGGTTGACATACATAGATTTCTTCCTTAATGGTTACATTCAAGAATGCACTTTTTATATCCACTTTAAATACTTTGATGTTATGGGATATAGCAAATGAAAGAAAGAGTCTTATGGTTTCAAGTCTGGCTACATGGGAAAAGATTTTATCATAATCAATGCCTTCCTCTTGGCAGTAACCCTTAACTACCAATGTGGCTTTATTTTTTACTACAATACCCCTGTCATCTGTTTTATTCCAAAATACCCATCTAGTTCCTATTGGGTATTTTCCTTTGGGCAAAGGACAAAGAGTCCAAGCATTTTGTCTTTAAAACTGAAGCAGTTCATCCTGCATAGCTTCCACCCAATTATTATCCTTAAGAGCCTCTTGATACTTTGAGGGCTAAATTTGGGATAGGAAGGCAGCATGAAGACAAAAGTTTGAGATTTGGCTTCTGGTTTAATCATCTCTATTCAAATCTCCTAGAATCTGTTCCAGAGGATTATTTTTATTAAAGGGAATGATGTCCAAACAATTATTAGCAAAAGCAGCATTAGAAGAGGAGGAATTTTCAGCAAGGCCAGGAAAGTTTTCACATGTGTCAGCAGGAGCTTGTTCAAAAGTACCTACTGGAGCATTATAAATTATTGGAGATTTGATGGTAGACACATGTTCATTATGATCTTGAGGATTCCTCAAGAGATGAAAGGTCTTCAGAGGTTTGGCAGGATTCAGAAGAAGGAGACATAAATGAAGGAGGATGAGTGTATGTGAAGCTTTCAAGATCAAACAAGTCATCAGGAGTAGAAGGAAAAAAAGAGGTTGATGCAGATTCATTGAATTTGACATAAATGAATTCCTCAACAATCTAAGTTCTAAGATTGAAAGCTGGGTAAGCTTTGGAAGTTTTTGATATCCCACAAAGTATCCAGAGTCCACTTTTGTAGTAAATTTGGACAGGGAATCCTTTGTGTTCACAATGAAGCATGGACATCTAAAAATTTTGAAAAGGAGATGAGAGGCTTTAGTTTATGAAGGACTTCATATGCAGTTTTGTTTTTCTTTTCACAATGTGAACTCTATTTAAGACATAACAAACAGTGTTTACAGCCTAAGCCCAAAAAGACAAAGGTAATCATGAGTCTGCAACCGTTGTCTTTGCAGCCTCAATAAGTGTCCTATTTTTCCTCTCAACAACTCCATTTTGAGCAGGAGTTCTAGGAACACTACATTTTCTGAGGATTCCTTTTGAGGTACAAAATTCATCAATAACATTGTTCTTGAATTCAGTTCCATTCTCACTTCTTATTATCTTGACAGGAAGACCAAATTGTCTTTCAATTTGAGTGATAAGCGCTTTTATTTTATCAGCAGTCTCATCTTTGCTGAAAAGAAAGAAAGTCCAGCAAAATTTTGAGTAGTCATCTACAAAAACTAAACAATATCTCTTTTTAGCTAACCTAGCTACCTTCACAGGACCAAACAGATCCATATGAAGCATATTGAGACGATCAGTTGTTTTAGATTCCTCAATAGACTTATGTGATGATTTATGTTGCTTTCCTTTCAAGCAAGATTCACATTTTCCTTCAAAATGAAATTCTTCTGAAGGAAATCCTCTTACAAGTGAAAGGGTAGAAAGCTTATCAAGGGTTTGATGATTTAGGTGACTGAATCTTCTGTGCCAGAGGGCAGTTTCAGAAAATGGAGCTTTGGCTATGAGACATGTTGGAATTAAAGATTGAGATTCAGTTGTCATATCAACAACATAGACATTTCCACTTCTCTTAACCGTTAGCAGAGTGTGTTGGTCAATTAAGACCTTTAGTTTTGAGTTTATTTTAGGATAAAGCATTTTACAACCGTCTTTGGTGAAAAACCAACTATAATTTTTGTCTGCCAATTGAGACACGCTCAAGAGATTAAACTTGTGGTTCTCAACTAGACTTACATATTGAAAGTGCAATTTTCTACTAAAGACAGAACCATACCTAATTATCCAACTTTTTGCATTATTTCCAAAGGAAACATATCCTCCATTCTTTGGAATGAAGTTATTTAGAATGGATCTGGACCAAGTCATATGCCTAGAGCCTCCACTATCCACATACCATAAATGAATCAAGTTTGAAAAAGCTTTGTGCATATATGGGATCAAATGCAACACGTTAGATATGGGTCATTGTTTATTTTGGATAAAAAGAAAAATATTTTGAGAGTTTAATTAATTATGTTCTACATTACTCATCAATTTCTACATCATCTAAATGAGTTGTTGTTGATTTTGATGCAAAATATTGATATGTTAGTCCACAGAAGGTGAGCTTACAACAACTTGTGGATAATGATCAGGGTTCACCATAGGCAAGGTGGGAGGTGTGCCAAGGATAGAAGGTCGGGGGATTGAGGCCAAAGGTGGAGGTGAGAAAAAGGATGCATGAGGGTTTGGCCTTATTGTGTTAGAAGCACCTTGTTTACTCACTTTCTTAGCCTTCTTAATCTTATTAGGGGGTGTCCCTTTAGATGAAAAGGCTTGTTCAGCTTTCAACTTATGTCGTATTTTCTCAAGGGGAGTTTTTGTCCTGCAGTTTTCAGTAAAATGGTTGTACTTGAAACATTTTAAGCACGCAGGAGATAAGGATGAGTAATTTGGACTGAGGGTTTATTAGCTTTCATTCTTGGGTAAGGGATGAGGATGAGAAGGAGGAAACTTGATATCAACCATAGTCATTTTTCCTTTGTCAAGAATAGCCTTTGGATCAACAGTGGTTTCCTCTATTTTTGTACCTTCTAAACTTTGAGTAGAGCTTATAGTAGGAGCACTCTCAATATATTTTGAAGAGTTTTTTGTGTGAACATCATCAAAGTGTGTTTCTTCTGGTATTTCTGGGTTTGTATTAGTGGCATATACAAACCTTTGAAATTGCCCAGAATGATACACCCTTGGAGGTGAGTTCATTATTGCAGGAATTTCGTCTGGAAGGAAGGTGGGAGAGACATGTTCAGTGTTGATGCATATTTTGGGTGTCCGCTACTGATCGAATAGATTATATTTGTATTTGCTTATTTGTAATCACTTGTATGTAATTGTCTGTTGATACACTGGAAACTGAGTCGTTCGCAGCAGCATATGCGAATGGATTACATGTAAAGGGGTCCATTCGGCCGAATGAGGGGCCGAATGTCTCCATTCGGGCAAATGGGCTACAACCCCTATAAATACCAGTTTTCCAGATTTCAGGGTTTAAGGTTTTTTTGTGTGTTCTTGGGTTTGAGCACGAGAGGGGGAGAGATCATGCTCGATCTCTCCCCGGCAACACTATTTTCTTTTATGATGTGGATTCAATCATGTAATCATTCGATTCTATCAATATACCATTTGATTTTGTTCGTCGTCTTCAAGTTCGTCGTGTGTGCAAACCCTAACCTTCCGTCCAAAGTGAAATCGCTGGTCCTATCACATTTTTACAATTGGTATCAAAGCGAGGTTACCACTAGAAAGGTCCAACAACCGTTCTAGTACACCAAGCTCTTGATTTTCGACGTTAAACTTCATCTCTGTTTGCTTCGAATGGTCTCGATTTTCGGTGGGTTTTTGCAAGAACCAATTTTTCAAAAACCCACGGAAAGTCGAGACCAATCGAAGCAAACAGAGACGAAGTTTAACATACAAAATCAAGAGCTTGGTGTACTAGATCGGTTGTTCGACCTTTCTAGTGGTAACCTCGCTCTGATACCAATTGTAAAAACTTGATAGGACCGGCGATTTCACTTTGCACGGAAGGTTAGGCTTTGCACACACGACGAACATGAAGATGATGAACAAAATCAAATGGTATATTTATAGAATCGAATGATTACATGATTGAATCCACATCATAAAAGAACATAGTGTTGCCAGGGAGAGATCGAGCATGATCTCTCCCCCTCTCGTGCTCAAACCCAAGAACACACACAAAAACCTTAAACCCTAAAATCTAGAAAACTGGTATTTATAGGGGCTATAGCCCATTCGCCCGAATGGAGACATTCGGCCCCTCATTCGGCTGAATGGACCCCTTTACATGAAATCCATTCGCATATGCTTCTGCGAACGACTCAGTTTCTAGTGTAACAACACACAATTACATACACGTGATTACAAATAAGCAAATACAAATCTAATCTATTCGAACAGCAGCGGACACCCAAAATATGAATCAACACTGAATATGCATACTCCCCCTTGGACCTAGTTCAATCCTTGGAAGCGTCTTTCTTGAAGAGCTTGTCCGAGACAGCTTTCCAGTCTGCTCCAGCATGAATCTTGAGCACCATACAGATACGAATGGCTCTCATGAACTGCATGGCTTGCTCTATGTCAGCAACATTGAAAAACATCGGATGAAAGAACAAAGTCTTGATTTTATTGCGAGACAGATTTGTCAACCACATTGGCTCAAAAATACGTTCGGTCTCCCACTTCTTCTCTTTGCACATCACTATCACAGCTTTTCTAGTACACCCGTCTTAATTCCACCATCGAAAGCCCTCTATAAAGTCTAGATGCATCTTCCTTAACGGAATCTTCTTCATGAATTTAGGAGGAAGCCACTTCAGGATAACCTTACGCTTCCGGGTATCTCCATCTATTTCTAGCAAGTAATATCTTTCAGGTTGCTGAGGCCTGAAATTCACCCATCTCTTTCTGTACTCATACTGGATTTGTCTGGAGAACCAAGCTGACATCCCTGAGCCATCGTTGTATAACATCTTCAAGCGCACAATCTGATTAACTTCAAATCCTGGCAGCGTCTTGAAGTCATGTGGATGTTTGAAGTAATCAATTCCCCTTTCTCTCTTTACTGTGTAGCATCCTAAGTCATGAAAGTATGCCTAGCTTTGTAGCCTTTGGTCATATACAACTTGGTGTGCGTAGCTGGCATCTTCACATTGCTTTCCTTCTTAAGGATCTACCAGTACACCTTCCATTCTTCTTTTCTCTGTTTGATGTCATCAGCTGCAGACTTACTACTCTCAACATGTTCTTCTAAGTATCGGCTCAGCATTTCTTCAGTAGCTTGATCAAACAAATCAGTAAAAGTTGGTAGCTCATATTCAGCCGATGCATACTTTGGATATTCTTCCTCTGTTATGTCCTCCAGAATGACTTCATCAGCGTCATCAAAAGTTTCTGGAGACGGCTCATCATCAACCGAAGCTGAGGTATCATCGATCACAACCTCGTCAGGATTTAACATGAACAGCTCGGCGATCTGCTCCTTTGATAAATAGTGAAAGATCTCTCCTTCTTCTTTATCGTAGCTCACTGAGTGCTGTATGATGCCCTGAGCGTCCAAGATCATCGTCAAGGTCTCATCTAAACGACGTCTCAAGGGCACAGCTTCGACTTCCTCAGCAGATGTGGATTCTTCAGTCTGAGAAAGAGGAGGAGAAGGAGCTTTAGCACTCTTATCGTGCCTTGTCTTTGTGCAAATCTCAGGGGAAGGAGGGGCTTGATCCTCGGAGTCATCATCTTTCTCTGACTCCTCATTGTCAACTTTCACCTCATCAGATTCCTCTTCCTCTTCTTCATCTTCTTCTTCTCCTTCTTTCTCTGAATCTGAATCGTCGGAGTGAGCAGCAGTGCCTTCGATCCTCGGAGTGATGTCTTTAAGGCTGTCAATCTGTTCAGCTAGCCTAGCATTCTCCGTCTCTAAAGTTAGGATCCGGTCACTGAAATCAGTGACAGTCAATACCAAGTCATTATGCTCATCAATGTACTTCAGGAGCTGTTCTTCTTGTTGAGCAGAGCGGGCTCTCAAATCAGCTCGTTGATCAGCAACCTGGAGCAACAAGGCATCCTGATCGTTCACCCGTTGTGTGAGCTGGGCAATCAACAACTCCTACTCCTTGCTTTTCTTCTCCTGTTCCAGGTTCCTATCCATCAATCTAAGAACCATGCCGTTCAGTGTGCTCAGCTACTCGAAAACTGAAACAGTAGGTATGATAAGATCAGATCGTGTGATGGAAGGACATGTAGATGCAGTAGTGTATACGGGAGCCTGAACAACAGAGGTGGTCAGAGGGGCAACTTTCGTACGTTTCGGAATAGCCCTTGACCTGGTCAGTGAAGAAACTGTGACTGCAGCTTCTGATGAAACAGTCGTTGTAGCAGCAGAAGACAGTTCTGACCACCTCTGGAAAAGGATCCTAGCTCTTTTCCTCCTCCCAGCTGGAGATGATGTGGCCTGAGTAGCAGAAACAGAAACAGCTACAGTGGCTGGAGCAGAGGTACGTGGAGGAGGAGGAATGTCAAACTCTATAATGAACGAAGGATGTAGGATCTCGTCATGCTCTGCCTCACTTCGTTTCCTCTTTCTCTTCACTAATCTCCCACCTATCCATACACTCTCAAACTAATCATCAGAAGTATCTTCCGAACCTAAGCTCTCAGAACCCTCATCACCAGCCTTACCACCTTCATCATCTGAGTCATCTGACTCTTCCCTGTCTTCAGCAGATGTGGTGCCGGTCATATCAAGTAGAGTAGTCACTGTGGAGGTAGTAGTAGCCATGAAGTCTAACTCCGACAGTGAATCAATATCCACATCCTCATCATCAACAACAGATGTACTCACAGCAGCACCTGTGCCAACATCAGCTGCACTAACTCCTGTCACTCCAACCTCAACTGTGCTAACACTAACAGTAGTAATAGTGACATCAACAGTCGAGCTAACACCAACACTAGCACCAGCAGAACTACCACCTGCACCACTACCACCTACACCATTACCATCGGTACCACTACCACCTGCACCATCATCATCATCACCACCATCATCAGGAACAATAATATCCTCCATGTCCGAACCCGAATCGTCATGCCTCCATCTCCTACCAGCTGGAGCTATATAATCAGGCCTCACAAGATGGCCAAACAAAGACCGTATTGTAGGCTTCCTCTCCTTTCCTCTGTATGACATTACTCTGTTGAGAGTAATGTCATTCATGTGCTCCATGCGAATAATATCAGCATTGATCTTCGGCAAATCTGGTAACTGAGCATCGATCAACTGCTGGAGGAACCGAGGATACATAAGGAACTTCTTATCTCCCTTAAGTGCCACATTCTCCTTCATGTGCGAAAAGATCATCTCTGAGAAGTTGAAGGGTCTGTTCAGCACCAAGGCAACGAATACACACTGTATCGTCTCCCTCATATCATCGAAGCCACCTCTTCTAGACCCCAGACAATGAATGAGTACGTGTGCAAAATACTTGAACTGAGGATACATATATGCCTTATTCAGAATCCCTGCTCCTAGATCACCGTCGTACTTGCACCGCATAAAACATCCACGAACTAAGAATCGGTCAAGCAGATATGGCTGCTCTGGTGTATCCTTGAATCCACAGACTCTCCTGATGTGCTCAGCAGATATAATCACATCATGTCCAAGCACCTTCCCTCGAATAACAGGAGGCTCAACCTCGCAGTCAATATCTGCAGATGCCCAGAAGTTTTGCTGATGTGAATGATAGGGAACATGAACAGTCGAAATAGCAGCAGAAATCCTGGAACGCCTAAAAAATGTAATAATCTCAGTGAAATGTCGGGCATTCGGCGTAGTAAGATCCAGGTGAGCACATATGTTGTTCTTGGTCACAGACTTGTATCCAGCCATACAGAAAAACATAGAAATACACATGTTAGAGAATCAATTCAGAACAAATCACAGATAGATCATTTTGGCCGAATGTAATTGATTTGGCCGTATGACCATTTATCGAATGAGTATATTGACCGAATGAGTCATTCTATCGAATGAGTCATCCTGTCGAATGAGTCATCCTGTCAAATGAGCTTCATTCGCCGAATGGGTCATTCACCGAATGGGTCATTCGCCGAATACGCTTCATTCGCCGAATGAGCCATTCCCCGAATGGTGTCTTTCGTTTGACTGTTGGGATTCAAACACCAGTCGAAGAAAATTCCAATCAGTCCATAAAAGTCATGTATTCATGCTCAGAATTGACCGACTAACAACTTTAAAACATGTCTCATATCATTTAAAGTTCATTTTAATCATCTATTGAAAGGGCAATTTCAAAATCCCTAAAACCCTAAATCATGAATGGTTTGCAATGATTTCGCGATCAAAAATCGATGATATTGGATCCATGGGTACCTGAGATGATTAGAAGAAGAAATATCAGTATCTGGATCAAGAAAACTGAAGAGAAATCAATGAACCGAAGAGAGAGGCTAATTCGGGTGAATAACACACACAATGTCGAGCGAATGAGAAATAGGAGAATGAGGTTGTTCGGCCGAATTAAGTACTAAAATAGTACCAGTCATTCGTCGAATGAGACTGGCGAATGAGTGTTTCGCCCCAAAGTCATTCGCCGAATGAAATTCAAATTTAAGATTCATTCACCGAATGAAACAAGCGAATGTTTTCCTTCGGTCCTGAGTGATTCGCTCGAAAGATTCATTCGCCAAACGAAGTCATTCGGTCGAATGAGTCATCCTCAATACTCATTCGTTCGAATGAGAATTTTCACTCATAAAACACAACTTAATTTCAAAATTTCACATTATGACCAGTTAAGAAAATGCCATTTATGAAGAATAGTCTGGTTAATCAAGGATTCATATATGACAGACATCTGAACCTACAAAAGATCATCTAAAACGAATTCTGAAAAATAGAAACTCTTTTTGTGTTTTTCTGAAACAGAATACAACTGTACAACTAGAAATCATTAACAAAGAAAGACATATTTTTGTGAGAAGTCTATTGAGAAAATAACACATATACCTAATCACATCAAATCAGCAACACTGAATGTTTCCCTTCAAACACATTTGTTTTATGATATGATTACGGATATAATTATCCATTTTAAGCTTTTCGATACAAAACTTCTAAACAAATTTGATGATTACTCATGTTTTCTGACTGAGTTACCCATTTTATTTATTCAGCTAAGATCAAAAGCATTTTGTAACTCATCTCTGCATAGCTTAGAACCTAACATCATAAACTCTATAAGGTTCCATCTTATTTTCTTTTTGTATTTTTCTTTTGTCTCTCATAATCAACACATTCTCATGGACGGCTTCAGCTAGGTCTTTACAAAGCAATATGGCACGTATACAGACATGTGTTGACATGATTGACTTGTTCTATCCAAATGGACGGCTTCAGCTAGGTCCGTCCCAGTAGTTTGGCACGTATACAGACTTGAATTCATGAATCAATAGAAACCTTATTAGATCCAATGATATCAGGTGTATGCCTGATTTGAGTCATAAACTATTTCTCACTTAGCAAATTTTCTAAAACAAATCCCATAAACCAGATTTTCTAAGTTATCACAAGCTATCTATGCATTTTGTAAATTCAGCCTATCAGTACGTCTATTCACAATTCTCATGTGTTTTCAGTTTACACATTCAACTTAGCTTTTAAGACCTAAAAAGGGTAACACATCACTTTCTCAAAGATGACTTTCTCGGTTTTATGATTTTTAATTGTTTTTGTATTTTTCAAATTTGTAGATGTTTTTGGTTTTTCAATTAACTGACTATTTCTCCCCCTAAAAACCTAAAACATAAAATCTTTTTGAGTTTTTTATTGTAGGATCAGATGTTCTCAATTGATAAATCAGTAGAGTATAGCAGCGGAATTCAACACAGAATTAGCATAAGTAAAGTAAGAACAATTTCAATCAAACAGTAACGCAAGTTTGTTATAGAGAGAGAAAGTTTTCTGTAAAAGGAATATCTCATTCAATTCATTAACTTCGTTGCCTTACAATCATGTCAACTACCTTTATATAGAAGGCAGTGACGTCTGATGATGTCACATGATGTTGACATCTAACAGACAAAACAAAACAACTGAAATTAACTAAACTACTGAGGATGTCTTCAACATCTGAAGACAAACTCTACAACTACTGAAGAACAAAACTACTGAAGTACAAATACTGAAACTACTGAAGTACAAAATACTAAAACATCTGATGAGTAAACTACTTATCAGACTTTACAAATACTGAAAGAAAACTACTGAAGACTAACTACACACTACAACATCTGACGACTTACACTTCAGCTGTTGTACATCTCTTCAGATCTTGTGACTTCAGCACCTTTGAATATCAGCCTTTGTGTTCTTCTTCAGTTGTTGTAATGCTGTGAGACTTAGAGATTTTTCTGATCAGGCTCATTGGTTCTTTTAGTCCAACAAACTCCCCCTGAACCAATGCAGCCAAAAACCTCTAACTTATTTAAGGTCTCACTTATTTACTCCCAGGCAGAAAGATATGTCTTTTTCTTTTGAGATCAGTATCAAAATGACCAATTAAAGTATAAGCCTGATAACCAACAGCTTCCAAAAATTCTAACTTTCAAAATATGAGAGGGAACTCCATTGGGGAAATGGACTATGAGCATTAACCCCTCTCATTGAAGCTATTGATTGTATACTAACCTGAAAGACTCCCTGACATAAGCTTCAAGTAGTAACATCTTCTCTTCTGGAGTCAGTCTTTCAGGTTCACCTTCGAAGAAAGACTCAGGTCCATAATACTCAGACAAGTACCTGGCCGTTGTCCCATCATTCAGCTCTACTTTAGTTATCTCTCTGTAGACAAACTCATCTGGATGCTTTCCTTCCAGAAACAGATAAAGCTCAGCTTGCAGAACATGTTCAAGTTTCTTGTATACCAATCCTTTCTTGATCATTTTGTTTTCTAAGAAATTTGGAGCCTTTGAACCTGAGTTGTACACACTCTTGAAATCATTTATTATCTCCCAAGGATCAAGTACTGATCCCAGCATAATTTCAGCACTTAATACCCTTTTGATCCTTCTGGCATAAGCTGCTGGAGCCTCTCTCTTGTGGATCCTGTGAATTATTCTTGGATCAGGCCACATTCTAATCTGTTCCTTCCTATACTGGTATGTGAACCTCAGAGCATACAACCTTTGAGCTTCTTTCTTCATTGCAGTAATGGTTGATGTCTGAGGATAATCTTTGTCAATCAACTTTAGGATTTGCTCATCATGCACCCTTTGATTCTCTTCTTCTTCAAGTTTCACTTTAACTGCTAACATCCTCTCCTCAGGTGTGATTTTTGGTTGTTGACCAAAAACCAATGACTTCTTAGGCACATATTTGGCAGGTAGAGTTACTTTCTTCTTTTGAATGGCTTGATCCAACCCAGTTGTTGGTGTTGCAGGCTTTTGAACTTTTGGTTTGATAACTGTAGAGATAGGCAACCTGTCTTCTTCATCAGAACTTTCTTCTTCTTGAATTCTGAGTTGCCTTCTCTTCTTTGGAGGAGCCCTTACCTCAACAACCTGAGTCTCAACCTCTGGAATTTGAACCCCCTCTAGTTCAGTGTCTTGTGCATCAGAAGTTGTAGCTTGTACTTGAACTTCAGAGGTTGTAGCTTGTGCTTGAACTTCAGAGGTTGTAACTTGTTCTTGTACAACAGATGTTGTGGCTTCCACTTGGTCAGCACTTGCTTCAATCTCTTTATCAACCATTTCCTGCTCAACTTCCACATCAGCTCTGTGGATAACCTCAACAGGTTTATTCTTCCTCTGTCTCTTATAAGTTACTTGAATAACAGGAGACCTTTCAGAAACAACCTCTTCAGACCTTGGCCTTTTGGAAGCTGAAGATGTGACTGATTCAGTTCCTAACTCCCCCTTTTTGGCTGCAGGGGAAGAAGGAGTATGTAGAGTGGCAAGTCTGGCAGTCACAGCCTCATCAACCATCTGCTGAATATGGGATTTGGAAGGTAACCTCTCATCAAGGGCTTGAATAATAATTGTTTTTAGGACTGGAGTGATAAGAGGGAGGATTTGTAGGAAGGCAGCAGCTAATGCCTCTGGGGGGCTAAAACCCAAAGGATTAGTGCCTGAAGCAGTGGCTGGTGGCTTGTCAAATTGGATATTTGTGGTTGAAGTGTTTGGGTGACCTTCAGAATGAGAAGGTGCCATCTGTGGGGTAAGTGGGGAAGATGGACTTTTGTCCTTGGACATTTTGGTGAGTAGCTCATTGAGTCTACAAACCTCAGCCTCAAGGATTTGGTTCTTCTTTAGAACCTCAGCAAGTGTTATTTGGTCATCAGTAGCCGTAGCTAAATCATCTGACCTCCTGAGAATCTCAGGATCTACCTGAGTTGAGTGTGGCTCAACAGTTTCAGGTGCCCCTTTGTCTTGGTACTGGGGACTTCCAACCTCAGGGGTAACCCCTTCATCAGTTGTTGCCTCTGACAAGGTCTTAGCAATGGTACCACTAGCAATCACTCCAAATGATGGAGGTGATGAAGTAGCAGCCTTGTCAGATATCAGAATCTCTCTTTCCACACTAGGAGATCTGATGTTGTAGTCATGATCCTGTGGGTTATCAGAGACACTTTGGTCCTCCCCCTCAATGTTGGAGCTTATCCCAGTAGTGATAGGTGTCTGGGAGGGGATAGGAGTGTTCAGCTGATTCAGGATTTGATCAATAACAAATGTTGGGCTATTGGTGGTGGTTTCTATAGAAAGTGGGTTTGAAGGAGAATGCACCCGGGGAGATTGGTGCTTTTCAATAGAAACCATTTCAACTGAAATAGGTTCTAGTGATGTGGTGTCCCCTACAAAGGTTGCACCAGGTTCCTGTTGAGAGGAAACCTGGGCGGTTTGAGCCGGTGGAGTCTGTTGAACCACTGGTTGACTACTACCAGTGGTCAGTTCATGCCTTGGTGAGGCATGGGCAGACTCAGGGGACTCATTTCCCTGAGCAGCCTTTTTGGGCTTAGTGGACTTTGGTTTAGTGGGGACTTTGGATTTGGATTTTGAGGATGAGGCTGTGGGTTCCCGTTGCTTGGGTTTGAGCTTCCGGGCAGCCTCTTTTAAAGTGAGGTTAGAGTTGTGTCGGGAATATACTTCCAACAAAACTGCTGGAGCAGGGATCCCCTGACCAACAAGGCCTGTTTGTGGCAGCTGTTTCTCTATGATGGCCATAATAAAACGAGGATAGAGTAACCATCTAGATGAAACAGGCTTACCAGCATGTTCAGTTAATTCAGAAAAAAGTATTTGAGAAAAATTTAGCTTTTGAGATTCGAGAATAGAGTACAATACCTGTTGCCAACGAGATGACATTTGATCCCACGAAGAAGACTTCGGAGCCAGGCATATGTTGATCATATGGAATATCAGACGCTCTGGATCATTAAAGTGCTTCTTGAAAAGTGTTGAGTCACTCAAGTCGCCCTGGTATTCATGACTTGTAAAACAGAGGTCAGTGGCGCTTTTAGGGAACTGAGTGACTAGGTTGGCATCGTCAAGTTGAAGAACATCCCTGAGCTCAGCGGGACTGATATGCACGTTGTGACCATTGACTGTTGATCGAAGAGAGATGACTCCAGTTCCAACATTTATCAGTTCAACATTCATCCAAAACTGATGAATGGATTCAACATACAGAGTTGGATTGATGAGAAAAGCAGTTTTGAATTGAGAGGAGTTCATCAAATCCACTGCTTCATCAAACTTGGACCAGAATGAAGATTTGGTCAAGTAGGCAATCGAATTGTGACGCGGTTTCAAAGTAAGAGCAGCCATGGAAGCAGAGATGAAAGAGGGAAAATAGGTTTTGAAAAATATGAAAAGTTCTGAGAAAGTGATAAGGAAACAACTGAAGAAGGTGGAGTTAAATAGAGAAAACAACTGAGATTTAAACAACTGAAGAGTAAAATTACTCATCAGGTGTTGTCGATAATTTTGTTCATCAGGTGTTTTCAACAGTTGTTCATCAGACTTTGTGGAAATTTTGTTCATCAGAACTTGTAAACACTGTGTTCATCAGAACTTGTAAACAAGTTGTTCATCAGAACTTTGGAGAAATTTTGTTCATCAGAACTTGTGAACAATGTGTTCATCAGAACTTGTACACAAGTTGTTCATCAGAACTTTGGAGAAATTTTGTTCATCAGAACTTGTGAACAATATTTGACCTTCAGTACTTAGAACATCAATACTCATCAGTACTTGTAACTTAGAGTATTAGAAAAGGTCATAACTGTTCTTGAATCAGTACTTTTGATATGTATCAGTATGTACTGAAAATATCAAAATGTGTCAAGATAAAGAAAAGAAAAAAAAATATTTTTGGAATTTTTTTTAAAAGATATTTAACATTTTATTCATTTAAACACTAACCTATTCAAGTTGCAACATACCAAGCCTTAGAACTAAATTTTGAAAAATTGATGTGTCTAAAGGCTTAGTAAAAATGTCAGCAAGCTCATCAGCACTAGGAACAAATTTGGGATCAATCAGACCTTTTTCAAAACAATCTCTTATAAAGTGATGTCTGATCTCAATATGTTTAGTCCTAGAGTGCTGAACTGGATTCTTGACAATACAAAGGGCTGAAGCACTATCCATTAACAATGGTGTCTTCAGTTCTTTGATGCCATAGTCCAGGAGTTGAGACTGAAGCCAGAGAATTTGGGAAGTGCAACTTGCAGCAGCAATGTACTCAGCTTCAGCAGTGGAGGTGGCTACAGAAGATTGCTTCTTACTTTGCCAAGAAACCAAGCAATTTCCTAGAAACTGACACCCACCAGAAGTAGACTTTCTTGAGAGTTTGCATCCTGCATAGTCACTATCTGAAAAAGCAACCAGCTTGCAGGATTGTCCAGTGGAGTACCATATTCCCAGGAATTGAGTACCTTGCAAGTATCTGAAAATTCTTTTCACAGCAATTAAATGAGACTCTTTGGGTGCAGCCTGAAATCTAGCACAAACACATGTGGCAAACATAATGTCTGGCCTGGATGCAGTTAGATACATTAAGGATCCAATCATACATCTATAAAGAGTTTCATCCACTGAAGTACCTTTCAGATCTGCATCAAGTTGTGTGGTGGTGCTCATGGGGTTGGAACATGGCTTACAGTTTTGCAAATCAAATTTCTTTAAAAGCTCTTTTGTGTATTTTGATTGATGAATGAAAATTCCATCAGGTTTTTGTTTGATTTGAAGACCCAAGAAAAACTGTAACTCCCCCATAGCACTCATTTCAAAATTTGTAGTCATAAGCTTAGTGAAATCATCACACAACTTTGGGTCAGATGAAGCAAATATAATGTCATCAACATAAATTTGAACAAGTAGCTTATGCTGGCCTACATTCTTTATGAATAAAGTTTGATCAATGGAGCCTCTAGTGAAATTATTTTTTAGAAGAAAAGTGGATAATGTGTCATACCAGGCTCTAGGTGCTTGTTTTAGCCCATAAAGAGCTTTATCAAGCTTGTACACCCAATCAGGATGTTTATTGTCCTCAAAGCCTGGAGGTTGACACACATATACTTCCTCTTTTATTTTACCATATAAGAAAGCACTTTTGACATCCATTTGAAACACTTTAAGTTTATGTAAGGCAGCATATGCTAAAAACAGCCTAATTGCTTCTAATCTGGCTACAGGGGCAAAAGTTTCATCATAATCAATACCTTCTTCCTGACAGAACCCCTGTACAACCAGTCTAGCTTTGTTTTTAATGATTTGACCTTTTTCATCTGTTTTATTCCTAAACACCCATTTTGTGCCTATTGCACACTTACCTGGAGGTAAAGAAACCAGCTCCCAAACCTGTTGCTTCTTGAATTGCAACAATTCCAACTGCATTGCCTCCACCCAGCCAATATCTCTAAGTGCTATGTGGTAGTTCTTTGGCTCTTGTTGACTGACAAAGAGAGCATAGAGACAAAAGTTAGATAATTGACTTCTGGTTGAAACACCTGCTGAAATATCACCAAGAACTTGAGATAATGGATGATCCTTCAGTTCTTGATATGGAATAAGATCAGTGCAAGTGTTTGCTGGAGGATCAGATGTTGCAGTTGAAGATGATTCAGGGAACAAAGCAGCTGGGATTTCAAATGATTGAGAGGATTCCAGAATTTCATCAGCATTTGTATTGAGTGGGATTGCTGAAGCAGGAGGAGCATCAGATTTTGTAGATGTGGACATATTGTCACTGAATCTGAACAAATGAGTACTTGGATCTTCATCATCTGAAATTCCTTGTGATGTTGCTGTAGAAGCTGGTGGTGGATCAGCTGGAAGAACTTCATCTTCTACACCACTATTGTCATCATGAAAATTATGGTGCAAGATATTCAGATCAAACATCTCAGCAGGATTCTGAGGAATGGAATCTTTAGGACATTCATTGAATTTGACATGAAGAGTTTCTTCTACACTCTTTGTTCTACAATTGAACACTCTATATGCCTTGCATGTTGAAGAATATCCAACAAAGTATCCTGCATCAACTTTGGAATCAAACTTGGTAAGTTGATCTTTGGTGTTGAGAATGTAACAAGGACATCCAAAAGCTCTGAAGAAGGAAATCAAAGGAGTTAAAGAATGAAGGATTTCATATGGAGTCTTCAACCATCTTTGATTCACTAAAACTCTGTTTTGCACATAGCAAGCTGTGTTAACAGCTTCTGCCCAGAATGTGAGAGGTAAACCAGAATCAGCAAGCATTGTTCTGGCAGCTTCAATCAGGGTCCTATTCTTCCTTTCTACAACTCCATTCTGTTCAGGAGTTCTGGGAATGCTATACTGTCTCTGAATTCCCTTTGACTGATAAAATTCATCAAGAAGATGATTTCTGAATTCAGTGCCATTATCACTCCTAACACACTTGATAGAAAGAGAATACTGCTTTTCAGCATACAACACAAAATTGATAATAGCCTTGGCAACCTCACCTTTTGAGTGTAAGAAGAAGGTCCAGACAAACTTTGAATAGTCATCAACAATAACTAGACAATACTTCTTCTTTGCCATAGACATTATCTGCACTGGACCAAACAAATCCATGTGCAACAGTTGTAAGCAACCAGTAGATTTGGAATCCCCAATTGAAGGAAAAGATGCTTTGTGTTGTTTTCCTTTCAAGCATGCAGAACAGTTTTCATCACAGCTAAAATCCTTTAAAGGAAGACCTCTAACCAGACCATGTTTCACCAATTGATTCATGTTCTTGATGTTTACATGACCTAATCTTCTATGCCACAAATTAGATTCCTTGAAAGAGGCCTTAGAAAATAAACAAGGATGACCTTTGACAGAGATTTTCTTAGAAAGATCAAAGGCATAGACCTTTCCCACTCTGTTAGCCTTAAGAAGTGTGTACTCATCTAACACTTTGCCAATCAAAGGCATCACATCAGAAGATAGAATCCTACAATCTTGCTTAGTGAAGAGAGACACATGACCCTTATCACACATTTGACTAACACTCAGCAGATTGTACTTAAGATTCTCAACATGATTAACATCATCAAACCTAATCTCACCATTAGTGACTACACCTTTACCTATGATATACCCCTTAGCATCATTACCAAAGGACACAAATCCTCTCCTTCTAGTGAAATAGTTATGAAGAAGAGATCTGCTCCCAGTCATATGCATGGATCCTCCACTATCAACATACCAGATGCTACTTTGGTATGCTGAAGGACCCTGCATACAACAACACACTCAGTTAGACTTTTGGACCCAAACCATTTTGGTTTTGGGTCTGTTAACATTTGAAGAAACAAAACTAGCATTATCAGTTGAAGCAACACTTGAAACATTCTTATCAGAAATTTTTGATTTGACTTTTGACTTTGATTTCTTTTTATGAAATGAATCAACAGATGCCTCTGCCAGATTGACTTTTCCTATCAGTTGTTGCATCATTAGCATCAGTTGATTATGATTTTGAGTTAAAATTTTGATTTCATTAGACACATCAGAACTTGATTTTTTATTTTTTTGTTTGATCATTTTAGTGTCTTTAATCAAATGAGATGCTGTCAAGTGTTGTTTCCCTGAATCTGGAACAATCCCTTTTCCTTTCTTGGATTGACTGGAGGTATTTCCTTGTAAGGATTTTCCAGATTTTGAAACAACTGATGATTCAGGTACAAATTTTGAACTAAATTCATTTTTCATTTTGAGTATATTCTTGTTTTTATTCTTGATTTTGTTGAATTTAGAACCTTTTCTGTACCAGCATTCATCAGTTGAATGATTAAACAACCTACAAATATCACAAGGCACCCTCTTCTTCCTTTCCTTGTGATTGTCTACAAGTACTGATGACTTAGAAACAGATTGTTTGTTCATCAGAACATCTGAGGCATCAGTATTTGTAGTCAAATTGACAACAGCTGATGTTTTGACAACATCTGAAGAGTTATTCGTCAGCACTTGTGTCTCAACACATTTACCAACATCAGTTGTTGCATTATCAGCTTTTTCAACAACTGCTGAAGAATAACTTTGACTTATCAAAATTCTTGCATCATTTTCACCAACACCATCCCCATCTGACTCAATTAGGTGTAGGTTTAAAACATTTGAAACATGTTCATCAGGATTAATCTCAACTAGGACATTATCCTGATAAGTGTCATCCTTAATGACATTTGTACACCCAATTGAATAAGAATAGGTTTCAATCTCAACCTTTTCAGCAGCAGCTTTGCAAACATTTGAGTCTTCTTCAGATATGTCTGCAGAATTAGACATTTCTGAAGAGTTGGTAGATTGGTACACACTCTCCCCATCAGATTCACAGTTAAGACTTTTTGGTTTATAATCAGCAGGGGGGCCAGTGTGATTGTAACCAATCCCAAACTTAATATTTGAAGCTGACTGTTTGCACAACAACATTTCAAACCCTTTACAGGACTCAACCCATTTTTCACAATTGACTTGGGTTGCTGCAAGTGTTTGTTTCAGATCATTATGCTTGACCAGCATGACTTCCACTCTAGCTTTTTCATCAGACAACAAGCATTTAAGTTTATAAATTTCAGATTCTTTCTCATTTAAGGCTTTTTCAAACTCAGTTTTGTTTTTAGCCACAACCTTTTCCAATTCAAATTTCTCATTAATCAGTTCCACATTGATTTCCCTAATGGAAGCAAATGCTGAAATGCATGACTCTGAACATAATTTAGCTTTTGATTCAGAAGATACCTGAGATGTTGAAGAAGATTGACAGGTATTTTCAGTTGAATCAATAGCCATTAGTGCCAGATTTCCAAAAGGATTGTCTCCACCATGTGGACCAGTTTCAGAAAAAGGCTGCATGTTGAAGTCTGATAAGTCATCAGGCAAGCTACTCCAATCAACAACTCCAGGAGTGAAGAAACTCTGATGCTGTTGTTGTTGAGACTGTTGAGTTGATTGAGGTTTGCTGGGTTCAGGAAGAGCAGGGGATTGAGGTGGGATTAATGCTGGATTGTGAGGAGGTTGAGGCATGTAAAAGCAAGGATATGGATAGGGCATTGGATTTTGTGGAACAAAGTGAGCTGGATAGAATTGCTGTTGACTAGTACCAGAAGATTGTGGTCCTTTGCCTGAGGAATTGTTGCTTGGAAAGGTCACAAAAGGTGCAACAGGATTAGAACCAGATGTTTTGCACTCCCTAGCAAAGTGACCAAGCCTATGACACTTATGGCACCTCAATTTTCCTTTGTCAAATCCAACCTTAGTCTTGCCAGATAATCCAGGGAACTTCCTTCCTGTTCTTTTATAAAACTTTTGTGATCTGATGTTGATCAATGCCATTTGACTTAAAATGTCCATCTCCTCTAGATCATCATCCGGGATACCTTTCAAATCATCCATCACAAAACACAAGTTGTCACTATAACTTCCTGCATTACCCTCAACTCCCACAAAAGCATGATCAGAATTGTTAGTAGAAAAGTCAATATGTTCATCATAAGAACATTCAGACCCATTAAACTCTGACTCCTGACCAAGTAAAGCAGTATTACCAGGAACAAAATCATCAGCAAGTTTTCCAGATGAAGACAGTTTTCTCTTTTGTTCTACCTCTCTCTCAAAAGTTAAGAGTTTCCCATGTAATTGGGTGAGAGATAGACTTTCTAGATTAGCATTAGAGCGTAGGACAATTGTATAAGTGTCCCATCTCTCAGGCAATGATCTGAGAAATCTGTTATTCATCTGACTGTTAGTGTATTCTTGCTTAACCATTTTTAACTCAGAAATTAAACATGAGAATCTCTCAAATTGTTGAGTCAAGGATTCACCCTTTCGATGAGAAAATGTCTCATACTGCTGAGCCAGAATTTCTCTAGTATTTGCTAAAACCTCATCGGTTCCACCAAATTGTTCTTTCAGTGCAACCCAGAGATCATGAGCAGTATCATGATGCATCAAGCCAGAATAGATCTCATTAGGCAGAGCCATGGCCAGAATACCATGAGCTTTAGCATCAATTTCAAACAATTTAATGTCCTCATCCGAATACATATCAGCAGGTTTCGGAATCATGATCTTAGTTTCAGGATCAGTGATCGTGGGTTTATATGGTCCATGCACAACAGATTTCCAACATCCTGCGCTGTTAATCGACAGGTGATGTAGCATTCTACGTTGCCATATGTTGTACTCACTCCGCACAAGCATCGGAGGCTTGGTTGCGGAGCCTGTATTGTGCGGATCATTGTTCGGAGTTGACATGATCACAGATTCAATCAATCTAACACAAACTAATTCAAATCTCAATCAATTGATGCAAAACAGATTGATATTGAAATGCAAATCAACAGAAGTTAACAGAAAACGTCGATCTATAACAAATTCTTACTTAATCAGCTAATTCACTCAATTTGAGAACAAATTTGAGCAGTTTCAGAGATCAATTGTGAAATCGATCAATGATTAACCAGCTCTGATACCAATTGTAGGATCAGATGTTCTCAATTGATAAATCAGTAGAGTATAGCAGCGGAATTCAACACAGAATTAGCATAAGTAAAGTAAGAACAATTTCAATCAAACAGTAACGCAAGTTTGTTATAGAGAGAGAAAGTTTTCTGTAAAAGGAATATCTCATTCAATTCATTAACTTCATTACATTACAATCATGTCAACTACCTTTATATAGAAGGCAGTGACGTCTGATGATGTCACATGATGTTGACATCTAACAGACAAAACAAAACAACTGAAATTAACTAAACTACTGAGGATGTCTTCAACATCTGAAGACAAACTCTACAACTACTGAAGAACAAAACTACTGAAGTACAAATACTGAAACTACTGAAGTACAAAATACTAAAACATCTGATGAGTAAACTACTTATCAGACTTTACAAATACTGAAAGAAAACTACTGAAGACTAACTACACACTACAACATCTGACGACTTACACTTCAGCTGTTGTACATCTCTTCAGATCTTGTGACTTCAGCACCTTTGAATATCAGCCTTTGTGTTCTTCTTCAGTTGTTGTAATGCTGTGAGACTTAGAGATTTTTCTGATCAGGCTCATTGGTTCTTTTAGTCCAACATTTATTAATGAAGTGAAATAACCGACAAACTTAACAATAAAATAAAAAAATAAAATAAAACAAAATGAAAGTAACTAAGAAAATTGATGATCATTTTGTTGTTTCAGATGAGGGAAGAACTTCATCCTTTTGAAAAATACCATTAGCCAATAACAGATATAAAAATCTGGGTTTATTAGAAAATTCTATAAAAAGATAGGCTTTCTGGTTATCGGTGTGTATTTTAACAACGTCGATGAGTTTCTTTTCAAAACAATCACGTATGAAGTGATATTTGACATCGATGTGTTTCGTTTTCGTGTGCTGGACCGGATTCTTAGTAACAGCTAGGGCAGCAGTATTATCAACATAGATAGGGGTGTTAGAAAAATGTAACCCATAGTCCCTGAGTTGCTGTTGTATCCAGATGATTTGAGAACAGCAACTTGCAGCAGCAATGTATTCAGCTTCACAGGTTGAAGTAGACACCGACGTCTGTTTCTTGCACTGCTAGGTAACCAATCGGGTTCCAAAGAATTGACATCCCTTAGATGTTGACTTGAAATCTCTCTTGAATCCACCGTAGTCTGAATCACTGTATGCAGTAAGTTCAAAATTATCATCATTAGGGTACCATAAGCCAAGATCCGGTGTACCCTTTAGATAACGCATAATCCTCTTCATAGCAATGAGATGTGATACTCTTTGTTTTGATTGATAACGAGCACACAAGCATGTGGCGAACATGATGTCTGGCCGAGAAGCAGTGAGATACATCAGAGATCCAATCATTCCTCGGTACAGAGTGGCATCGATTATCTCCACCTTTTCGTCTGGTGTAATCCTGTGATTGACAGCCAGTGGGGTACCAGCAGGTTTCGCATCCAACATACTGAACCGGATCAGAATGTCACCAACGTATTTGGTTTGATGAATGAAAATTCCTGCCTCAGACTGATCCACCTGCAACCCGAGAAAAAATTTCATCTCCCCCATTGACCTCATTTCGAACTTCTCCTTCATAACCGTCTCAAACCCCTTGCACAGACTGTCATTCGTGAGAACAAAAATGATGTCGTCCACATAAACTAGCACCAAGAGTAGATCACCATCCTTCTCTCGAATAAAAAATGTACAGTCAATGACACCTCTTCTGAACTCGTTGATCAGAAGGTGAGTAGATAGTGTCTCATACCATGCTTGCGGTGCTTGATGTAATCCATATAAGGCCTTGTCTAGCTTGTAGACTTGGTCACGACGCAATGGATCCTCAAACCCGGGAGGTTGACTGACATACACTGTTTCACTTATCACACCGTGAAGGAATGCATTCTTGACATCCATTTGATAAACTTTAAACTTCTTGAAGGATGCATATGCCAAGAAAATACGAATTGCTTCAAGTCGAACAACCGGTGCAAACATTTCATTATAGTCCAATCCTTCAATATGTCTGAATCCTTGAACCACCAGACATGCCTTGTTTCTTACAATGATCCCGTGATCATCTTTCTTGAAACGAAGAACCCATCTGGTGCCTATAAATTTTGCACCTTTTGGTCTGTCAACAAGTTGCCAAACACCTAATTTTTTGAATCGCAAGAGTTCTTCTTGCATGGCATCAACCCATGACTCTTCCTTTAAAGCTTCAGTGACGGTTCGCGGTTCAACTTGAGAGATAAAGCAAGAATGGGCACCAAAGCTTACATCCGCAAAATCAAGAATGTCTGCAAGTCCCCCTTAAGAGAGTTGGTTTCTTGTCTTAACTCCATCCAACGGACTTCCAATGATGTTTTCTTGAGGATGAATACGATTAATTCATCCAACAGGATGAGCTGGAACCTCAACATGTGGATCAAGATTGTTCAGATTCAAATCCTCAAGACCTGGCACTAGATTTTCAACATCTGGTTCAGGGGCAGCTGGCTGAACTGGGCTATCATCTGTGTCTGAGTTGTCATCATTGATCTGTACTGTGGGAATTGAAGCTGATGAAGGTTGCGCAGGTTCATCACGTGCATTCTGTGCATAATACATCATTTGAACAGCAACATCTTCATCTGAGTACATGGGAGGCATATTGAATGAGTCGAAAAGGTCTGAATAGTCAAACATCCAGTCTGGACCTTTCCCATGTGGGGGCATAGAGTGTCTCTGAACATCAACATGGTACCACTCCTCCACATTCTGAGTTGATCTGTTGTAGAGCCTTTTATTAGGAGTGTTGTACCCAAGAAAATACCCTTCTTCCACTTTCTTATTGAACTTGCCCTTCTCCTGTTTCTTAAGCATCGTGCATGGTGCACCAAAAGGTTCAAGATACTTAAGATTAGGTTTTCTGTTGTGGAGCAGTTCAAAGCAGGTCTTCCCATGTCTCTTCACTATCAAAACCCGGTTCAGTGTGTAGCAAGCATTTGCTACAGCTTCATTCCAGAACTGAACCGGTAGAGATGAATCAGCAAGCATCGTCCTCGCAGCTTCAATCAAAGTTTTGTTCTTCCTTTCAGCAACACCGTTCATTTGAGGGACATATGGAGCACTAAATTGTTGAACAATGCCCCGTGCATTAGAAAAGTTCTCCATGTTGTGGTTCTTAAACTTTGTCCCATTGTCGGTTCTGAACATACGAATCTTGAGCTTATAGAGGGATTCAAGTTTGTTTACAAACACGTGAATGCACTCAAACATTTCATATTTCTCCTTTAGAAAGAAAACCCAAGAATATCTGGAATACTCATTAGTTATGACGAGACAGTATTGATATCCAGCTATACTCTTGCGGTTAACATGACCAAATAAATCCATATGTAGAAGCTCAAGAGGAACAGTGATTGAATGATACTTTTTTGGCTTGTGAGACTGCTTTGTCTGCTTTCCTTTCTTGCATGATACACAGACATCAGACAACTTGAAATTCTTCAGACTTACTCCCTCAACCAAATTGTTGTGTACCATGTGATTCATCTTACGTAGACTCAAATGACCCATCCTCTTATGCCAAAGAATTGAATCCTTTTCGGTTGCCTTTGACATAAAACACGAAGCTGTGGAGGATGTAGTTGATGCTGTGGCCATGTTGAGTACATATAAGTCCTGCTTACGGGGAGCTGACATTAAAATCCAATCATCAGGAATGGTCACACCTTGCTTGAGAATGTAGCATTTGGAGTCATCAAAAAGAACTTTATACTGCTTGTCGCAGATCTATGACATTGAAAGCAGATTATTCTCCAATTGCTTGACGTATCTGACTTTGTCGAAACAAACTTGGCCATTTGAAAGAATACCCTCTCCTGTTATGAACCCGCCTTTCTCACCGGCAAACGCTACATATCAGAGCGAGGTTACCACTAGAAAGGTCTTACAACCGATCTAGTACACCAAGCTTTTGATTTTGTACTTTAAACTTCGTCTATGTCCGCATCGATTGGTCTCGATTTTCGGTGGGTTCTTGCAAAATTGGTTCTTGCAATGTCTTATTCGCTCCCCTTAGGTCCTTCATTCAAAATTTGGTGACTGTAACATCAGTGCCGGAAACGTCACCGGAACAGTGATTGGTACAGTAAAATGAACAGTAAATCAGGTACGCATACCAGTTGTTGTTCATATATCATAATCATTCTACGTTATCATAGCACAGTTTCAGAATCATTTCAGAAACAAAACTCAGAAACATGGTTCATCAGTCAGATAATTACCTGGCAATACAGAACCATCATGTGATTATTTATTAGGATTTTATTATGTATAAACGTATGTGAGGCTTTACAGAACAAAACAAAACGGATGTTGTTATGTGAATGCTATATCGACGGATTATTCGTATAGGTGACGATCTGTACGAATACATCTGAAAGTTTAACGTTGTGAATGATATCCGATAATTAGAAAACCATATTGAAAAGTATAGTTATCGCAGTGTTCGTACGGGGGACGATTCGAACGAATACACGCGACGACTGTACTATTCGATTGTTAAACAATAAATTAAATATTTTCGTAAATTTATAATAAACCGAAGATATTTAGTTAATTTATTAGGAATCACAACCTAAAATAATTTTATTAACTTTATTTTAAAACCGAGACGTTTCGTTACGAGAACGAAACGAAACCGACACTTTTACGCGAAACCGAGCAACCGAAACGAACCTGAACTCACTCGGGGTATAAATACCCGAAATGAGTCTTCTTCCTCATTCACCCTCTTCACTCTCTCTAAAATAACCCGGAACTCTCTCTCTCTATAATTCCCACTCACTCTCTCTAAGATTTCTTCCCCATTTCTTCATGAAATCTTGAGTTCTTGGTGTCAAAATGACTACATCACTTGTAGAACACGAAAGTACAACCGATCTAAGCATTTAACCAGTTGATTCGAGGTAAAAACGAGTTTTTCTTTTTGGTTTCTAGGGTTTTCATACCCTTTTGATCGGTCCAACCATAAACCGATTATAACCCATTCGAGCCATAGGAGAGCACACCACAACACCTTATAATGAGTAGGAACTTGTTTCACACCATGGGATAGCCATTTGTTTCGAAAACACGACTGCAGTTGGTGGTGCTCAACAGGCCGAATGGCCACAGTCGGCAGTTGGCCGAATGTCTCCCAACGAACCACCATCTAACCCCATTTGCCGAATGGCCAAGTCCTTTCGACCAAATCCCTTCGGCCGAACCAGACTCCTTCGCCCAAGCTTCCTGCGCCTGAATCAACCTTCTCCTTCGCCGAATGAGCAGCCGCCGAATCAAACCCCTAGTCGGCCAGTGTCTTTCGGTCGGCTCAAATGTCATTCGATCGGCCTAATGATTCGGGCTAAGCCTTCAAATGGCAACAACTCAATCGGCCCAAGGTCCATTCGGTCAGCCCAGGTAGTTGGTCCAAGCCCATATCAACTAGGCTAGGGTCAAGTTGTTTAATCAAGGATTAAGGTGATGAGTTACATGGGAAGTAAACAAGTGTGTGTGTGCATGCACTTTATAGTGGGTGTGCATGGGCTTGGGTTACAACATGCATGCATGGGTTGATCGTGGGTGTACACACATGAAATTTAGTTTGAGGGTTACAAGGGAAATGTCTAATATGGTTTAACCATGGGAATCGAAATATGATAACAAGAATTAAATCAAGAAGTAAGGTGTGTGATTTTCATCTAAAATCAAAGGAAGTATTTTAGGAGACCCTAGATTAGGGTTTTTATTAACAAGAGTTTTCATAAATCACCTCATAATCTAAACGCGTGTGATGATATCAATAGAGTTAAACACACTTGGGAATCCATTGAGAATCAAAGATCAAGGTCCAAGGTTATGGTGTCAATTTAACCATTAACACCTAATGCCTAAACATTTCTAAAAGAACGTGTAACTACCCTAGGTGGTTCAGTTGAACTATTTAAGGTGGGATCTACGCAGAACGATCAAAGAGTCATGGGGAGATCGAAGTCTAATGTCGGGCCCAAAAGTTGGCCCAATGGGCTTAACCTAAGCCCATCATGTGTAGATTTCACCTCTCTTAAATTAATTATGATTTAATAAGGAAATTAAATTGTAAGTTGTTTGCAAATTAAAATAAAGGATTTTTTCTAAATAAATGTTCGGCTTAAAATTTATTAACTTAAAAATGTTTTAACTAAAGACTTGTAATTAATAATGTGGGATAAAGGGGTTTACTTACGAGTAAAATGTTAGATTAATTAGGTAGAATCTTAGAAACACATTAGTATCATAGGACACTTAGTTGCACACCGAGACCAAAATCCTAGATGCGTCTATTATAAATACTCATCGTATTCGAATTCTCTTAAAACAACTTAGGTGCTAAAGATACATAGGCAACAACCAAAGAGCGCGCATATCTTTTGTGGTTCATTTGCACAGCAACACAGGTGAGTTCATTGCCCCTTTTTTAAACATTTTGTTTTCAAACGCGGGGCTGCAAAGCATGCGTAAACTGTTTTCATTAAATTGTTTACTTAAATGCTTTTACTCATTATATACTTTATATATACTTGTTTATACACCTAGACTCCTGTCTAGGTAAATTCCAGGCTAAATTAACTATCAAGTTAATTAAGCAAGTTAATTAAATTACTCCTAAGAGTAATACCTAAATTCTTAAACTTTAATTAAACCCTTAGTCCATTGAGTTCAAATTCCAGAATCTAAAATTCAAAGTGAAATCAAAAGAACCAAAGCTAAAGATCAAATGCAATGGAATCTAATCCAGTGTGTGATCAGTAAACTCAGGATCCAAATCATGAATCTATAATCACTATGAAATCATGGAAATTCTAAAGATCAGAAATCAAAGGAATCAAGGAAATCAAAACCGTGTGTCAATCATTAAAATAATGAAATCATTATGATCTAATGAAATCATTAATACCTAAAGTAAGGTGAGTTGTCAATTGTATGTAAATCGAGACCACGTGTAACACACGGAAAGTCCCTTCACAGTAGTAGACTCTTGTAGTCAAGCTACATGGGCAATAACTTAAACTATCAAATGAAATCAAGAAATCAAGAGAATCATGAATCAAAGAAGATCAGAACCAAAGGATATCCTTAAAGTCCCGATGCATACAGTAGGCCAAAGGGTCAAGCTGATATGGGCAAATCATGAAAGTCCCGACACATACAGGTAGACTCCTTGTGGGTAACGCCTGATATGGGCCACGTGTG
Source organism: Mikania micrantha (assembly GCA_009363875.1). Taxonomy (NCBI): domain Eukaryota; kingdom Viridiplantae; phylum Streptophyta; class Magnoliopsida; order Asterales; family Asteraceae; genus Mikania; species Mikania micrantha. The sequence goes on along the minus strand of CM018682.1, from coordinate 47,932,130 downwards.
AGAGGGTACAATTTGGACAACCACCAACAACTAAGTCTAATTGATGGAGTCAAATAAGGTCCAATCATCATGTCTTAGTTGTATGTAAATGTTTTTTTATTTATTGAATTAAACATTTAACATTATATTTCTATAATTGCTTTTGGGAAACATGAAGACATGGTGAACCCAAGAAATGAGTTTATTTCAAAATTATGGAAATCAAGTCTTTTAATATAGAAGTGGGTGTTAGGTAAGAAGCTTAATTATCATTAAGATCAATGTCCTATGCGGCTTAGTATGTGGTGGGACGGCGTCTGGGCGGGTCGTAGGCTCGACTCAGGGGTATGCCCTATATATAAGCATACCGAGTTGGATGATACAGGTGATGTTAATGAAATTAAGGTTGTAACCTAGGGAAAACATGAACATTTTTGGGTTGATATCATAAACTTATAAACAAGATGCTTGAATCTATGTTGGAATCGAATGGTAGGTAAATGCTTAATTATCATTAACAACAATGTCCTATGCGACTTAGTATGTGGTGGGACGGCGTCTGGGCGGGTCGTAGGCTCGACTCAGGTGTATGCCCAATATATAAGAATACCGAGTTGGATGATACATGTGTTGTTAATGAGGTTAAGGTTTTACCTAAAAGGTTTGCAAAGCTATTTTTCAAATACCAAAACCATATGAACTCACCAACCATTGTTTTGACTATGTTTTCTTGCATGTTTTCTCAGGTGATGTATAGGATTAAGATAAGACTTTGGAATGCATGCTAGGATGCTCAGTTAGAGGACCTAGTAGTTTTGGAAAGCACATCTTTTGTACGAATACAAGATAGTGAACTTAGGATTCATTTTGATATGTTTACTTGGTTAAATTATCAAACATTGATATTGTAATTTAACTCTGTAAATTTTACTTTAATGTTATTGTGCTTTAGTATTCTTAACATTGATGCGATGAAAACAATCTGATCATCACGATTATCACTCATGATATCGCGCTCCGAGAACCTTCCGTCAGACGGGGACTCCGATCCAACCCCGCCGGCTCGGGGTGTGACAGTTACCTAATTAGAGCTAAAACTCATTTTTGCAATTTTCCCGTTCTGGCCATCAGTTCAGGCGAATGGCCCCCTTTTCGTACCAGTTTCACCTGAATGTACACTCATTCGCCGAATGGACCCTTTCGGCCATTAGTCTCATTCGTTTGTCTTTTGGATGACACGGTCCATTCGGTCTTTGATCTCATATGCCTAGCCTCATTCGGGTATGTTTCATTCTGATGTTCATTCGTATGAAGAGGTTCCTCATTCGCCCAAGTTAGTCATTATGGAGCCTCATTAATACAAGGTGCTGTATCGAGACAGTTGTTGAGAAAAATCAAGTTTCTAATGAGATTTTTCTATAACAACATTTTTCAAAATAAAATTCTTCCACGCTGACCTGGCAGCGCTCCTGGAAGCGGGGTCCACGGGGTGGCAGCCCTTGGCCAGGGGTAATCAGGAGTATTGCCCCATGGACCACAGCCAGGGGCTCTGCCCCTTGGACCCCGCTTGACGGGGGTCCAGGAGCAATACTCCTGATTACCCCATAATAGTCAGATGCTCCTGATTACCCCATAAAATAAACAGTCTTTGTAGTCTCCTAAGAACACCCATGACAGCCGCAATACCCTCTTGACGGGGGTCCAGGGGCAGCGCCCCTAGAAGCGGGGTCCAAGGGGCAATACTCCTGATTACCCCTGCTCCATGGACCCCACCAGGGGCTACCGCCCCTTGGACCCCGCTTCCAGGGGCGCTGCCCATGGACCCCGTCAAGAGGGTACTGCGGCTGTCATGGGTGTTCTTAGGAGACTACAGAGACTGTTGATTTTGTGGGGTAATCAGGAGCATCTGATTATTTGGGCCTATTGAGTTACATTTATATTCCGCATGTTGAAGATTAATTGGGTTTGCTTGATATGGTCTGATCTGAAGATATTCTCAATATGGAAAGTCGTTTTGCTTACTATCATCTTCTCGCATTTGATAATGATTGAAGGAACTTGACAGTCAAGACCGGTCCAAAAAGAGTTGCCCTCAGTACGATCCTACGACCTAAAGGGACTTCATTATCAACTAGAAAATGAAGAAAGGAAAACAACTTTCATATCTTCTACACTTCAGTGGATCTTTATCAAGATGTTCTTATTGTATACTCTTTGGTTTGATATGTGTATCAAGACTAGTACTTTGTGTATGGACAGTTGAAGACAACTTCTTATTATATGCCGTACAAGAAGAGCAATGCTGGAAGAGCTGTGCTAGAAGAACTGGGATTAAATGTCAATCGGATATGCTTAATCGAAGGAGAAGTCTACATCTGGAAGTATCAGGGAATCAAACTTGTTACCACTATTCAGGTTAAAGAGTTCATAACCAGAAGACATCGGTCAAAAGGGGTATCTGCAGGAAGAAACTGTTGAACTTATCATTGAAGATTGACTGAAGATACAAGTGATTCAGCAATTCGACAGCAACATCCAAGGGGGGGTATGTTGATGCATATTTTAAGTGTCTGCTGCTGTTCGAATAGAGTAGATTTGTATTTGCTTATTTGTAATCACTTGTATGTAATCGTGCGTTATTACACTGGAAACTGAGTCGTTCGCAGGAGCATATGCGAATGGATTTCATGTATAGGGGTCCATTCGGCCGAATGAGGGGCCGAATGTCTCCGTTCGGGCAAATGGGTTGCAGCCCCTATAAATACCAGTTTTCCAGATTTTAGGGTTTAAGGTTTTTGTGTGTTTTCTTCGGTTTGAGCGCGAGAGGGGGAGAGATCATGCTCGATCTCTCCCCGGCAACACTATGTTCTTTTATGATGTGGATTCAATCATGTAATCGTTTGATTCTGTCAATATACCATTTGATTTTGTTCATCATCTTCATGTTCGTCGTGTGTGCAAACCCTAACCTTCCGTCCAAAGTGAAATCGCCGGTCCTATCACGTTTTTACATTCAGGAACCTTTCTTCCATATTATTATCAATTGGAGCATAATCTTCTGGTGGGCTAGTGTGATTATACCCAATTCCAAACTTGTCTTTGCTGTGAACTTGATTGCTGAGAAGCATTCTAAATCCTTTGTAGGATTCGACCCAATTTTCATAGCAAACCTTAGTTTGAGCCAATTCATCTGTACAAGCATAGTACTTTTCTTGTTGAAGTTAAAATAGTGCTTGTAAGTTAGTCTTTGCAGTTTTTAGGACAAAAATCTGACCATCTTTTGTAGGTTTTTATTGGCCAATAGTTGTTCAAGTTCTTGATTTTCTTGTTGTAACAACATGTTGGCCATTTTTAATTTAGTATATGCTTCAATGCAAGCATCAGAACATAGCTTTTCTAGAGTAGAATAAGATACCTAATCATCAGAAGAGTCAGCATCAGGCTGGTCAGAAGATGTTGGGTTTTCAACAATAGCCATTAGAGCAAAATCTGTAGGCTCATTGGTGATAAGAGCATAGCCTACATCATCAGGCATGCTACACCAATCCACATACTCTTGAGTAAAAAGAGCTGGTTGAACTGATTGGGAAGACATGACAGCTGGGCCTTGCGTGTTGATTTGAGAGGAAGAGGGTCAGATAATTTGAATTGGTGCAGGCGTAAGCTGATACATGATGCCATGAGCAGCTTGCACAAATTGAACATTGGGTGAAGGATAGTTTGTACAATATGAGACGTGGCCTGAGTGTTATTGTGTTTTAGAAAGTGAGAAGAAGATGAACAGGAAGGGGCTAATGAAGAGTCAGTGTTAGGGAAGGTCACATAAGGTGAAGAGGTGTTTTTGGGAGCATTTCTGCATTCCTTAGGAAAGTTCATGTGCCGTGACATTTGTAGCACTGAACCTTCACTTCATTTAGACCTATTTTAGTTTTACCATGGATACCGGGAAATTTTCTCGCTGTCCTTTTGTAGAACTTATTGGTTCTCATACTCAAAAGGGCAAGTTGATGTAAGATGTCCATCTCTTCCAAGTCATCATTTAGAATCTGATGAAGATCATCCATGATGAAACCAAGTGGTCAGGGGTAAGGGTCATCAAAAGAAAAACAAGAAATGATGCCAGTAGTTATTTCAACATGTTCATCATAACTCTGATAAGAAATCTCAAAGTTATGACTGGGAAGAGCAGTGTTTCCTTGAACATACTCTTCGGTTGATTTAATAGACTTTCTTAACTTTCTTTTCTGGCGAAGATCTCATGACAATAGAGTCTTTCCCACTTGTCTGGAAGAGATCTTAGAAAATAGTTGTTAGAAAATTGACCACTCTCAATGCCTCCAAAATTGGCAAAAAACCAGCCCCAATAATCACTCAGTCCTTCTCAAGAAGACAAAAGAGTGTGTTCAGAAAAACCAAAACATCCAATAACATTCCTTATAAACCCTGACCCCTGCTCAAGAAGTCAACTCAGACTTAAATGATGATCAGCCCATTGCCTCTCTTATTTCAAGAAAGAGAATGCTCATATTGGTTGATGATGATGAGCCTGATCTTCCCAGCACCACCACAGCTCCCTTACCAATAAGGTCAGCAGATGCTGAGAAACCACAAACTTCTCCAATAAAGGAATCCTACTCACCTGTTAGGACTTTCTCTTCCGATGAAGACCTTCTAGAAGATAAAGAATAAAGAAACAGAGAACGAAAACATGATCCTAGCTGGTCTAGAAGCCACTGGTCTCTTAGGAGATGAACTGGTAAAGACCTATAAGGAACAAATTGCCAGATTGGATCAGCAGCAAGATAAAGCCTATCAGGCTGAGACAGAGCAGCTGATCAACTTTCTGCTGGATGAAGGGAAGCACAAGGTTAAAAACTTCAGCAACTGGGATATTACTGGCCTCATAAATGAAGCTGAAGTCTTATCCATAAGAATAAAGGCTGAAGTTAAGAAAAAGAAGACCATTGAGCAGAGGAAAAGAATAACGCACATCCTCATCCAAAATCAATGTGGACCAAAGAACACAATAACAAGATGGATAGATGATGTTATGTTTGATGAATGGTCAAAGTTCAAAAGAGAGAACAAATATCACCCTGAGCTTTGGAAAGAAGTCACTTTTCCTTCTCCCTATATGGTGACTCGGCTTAAGGATGCCAACCCAAGCACAATGCTTGATCATTTGCTAAATGCACCTATGGGAAGCCTAGGTGTTGGGTCTTCAGAATCTCCATCTGCTGTCAAATTCAGACCCTGGGTTGATGTTAATAAGGAAATCCTTCCTGATCTCTTGATGAACAATGAGCCTCATCAGCATGCTGTAGTAAAGAAGGTACTTGATTCAAATGATCAAGTGATAAGGAGATAAGTAATACATTGGCCAGTTGGAGCTCCTCTTCCTTTTGGTCTACCTTCTAAATCCCAGCCTCCTCAGATCAAAAACCCCAGAACAAGAATAAAAAGATGGTTCTATGACTCTGTCTCCAAGAGTATGGCCATTGAAAGATATAATGGCTCAAGAAATTTCTTTTCAAATTGGGATGAGATTCTCACCCTACCAGTTGATGATCAGAAGGAACTGCAGCACAAGACTCTAGACAATGCTGATACAGAGTATGAAGTTCTGAACTATGCACGAAATCTTAGGAATAAAATTGGTCTGGCTTTTAAAACAAAAATAAATGGTTTTGGCTTCATCAGTCCAGAGGGAGATTGTTGTAAAATAAGTACTGATGAGCAAAATCACTGAAGCGAGACAATTGAATCAACAGCAAAATGACAAGCCGCGGATGCTACTCTTCCGATTGAAGAACTGCTTCAGCATCGGAAGGTCAACAGCGGAAGATTCGCCAAAAAGAACTGCCACTGAACTTATCTACCTCAGAAGACACTAGCTGATCATGACAACTTCGGAAGACAACCATTGCATCGGAAGAAGTTAAATGACTCGGAAGACAATCTCATATTCCGAAATAACTGATTGTTTAATCAGCTTTCGATTATCATCTTCTAAATGAATAACAACTGAACATCAGCACAACCACCTCAATCTTGGAAGACCTGAAGACTACTGAAGACTCTTGTTTCCGTTGTTGACTTTGTATTTGTACTAGTCTATTGATTCAGTGTTTGTAACAGTGTCAGCTATTTGTCTTATTCTTTCTTTTCTTGTATCTCTGAATGTTTGGATATTTAAGTCCCAACATTCTCTGAATAAAATGAATTACTTCCCCCAAAATTCCTTGTGCTTTCTATCTGTTCTCTTCTCTCTTTCTAAGAAAGAAAATTAAACAACGAAAATAACCTTGTGCAAAACTTTAGAGGGAGCTAAAACCAAAGCTTTGACTAAGTGTCTAAAGCCTTGTTCCTGGTGAAACAGCTACTCCTCGAGGTTTCTGTATTTCAACAACGGTTAAGGATAGAAATGGTCTGGTAGACTTGACCCGCAAGTTTCAGTTCACTGAGAAGAGATGTGAACCATTCAATATGTTGATTCATTGACTAATTATTTAGTTGAGTGAAGTTTTCATATTGTTGAGCTAATATCTCCCTTGTATTAGCAACAACATCATCAGTTCCCCGAACTGTTCTTTGAGCGCATTCACAAGTCTTTAATCGACTTATGGTGAAGAAGACCAGAGTAGATCTCATTCGGGAGAGCCATGGCTAGTTGAGCATGTGCCTTAGCATCAAGCTCTAGCTTCTGGAAAACTTCCTCGGTGTAGTTTCAAGGGTCCTAGAGAATTGAATCGCCAGCTTCGGTGTCCAGGACCGTGGGCTTATGCGGTCTGAACATAACTGACTTCCGACAACCAGCGTGGTTGTTGGATATGAAATGCAACATCCTCCTCTACAACATGTTATAATGGTGCCTTACTAGTATAGGTGGTTTGGTTGTAGAGCCCGTGTTTTGAGGATCAAGGGTGAATTTTTTTGTCAATTAATCACAAACGGTATAAGAGAATCAATAGGAGGATGATTTCTCAAGATTTTTTGTTTGAATGGTTTTGAACAGTATTTAGTTCAAAACCAAGCACCTACAGAAATTGAAAAACAGTTGAAATAAAAAGCAAACAAAGTTTTTAGAGAAACTAAACAACCGGGTATCAAAGAGAGTTTTGAGTTTTATACTTGATGGTTAAACCATGACTAAACAACAAGGCTTTGATACCAATTATTGAACTAATAGGAGTTACTTGACCAGGAATATTGTGTTTAGACTCAAGGTCAAAGTCTAGATATTCACTCCCTCTAAAGTTGAACACTTAGTTATTTTCAGGTTGTTTAGTATTTTTTCAAAAAGAGAAGACAGAAGAATAGCACAAAGAATTTTCGGGGAATTCAATTCAAATATTCAGGGAATGTTGGGGTATACATACCCAACATTCAATGTTACAAGACAAAAAAAATGAGACAAATAGCAGACATTGTTACAGACACTTAATCAACAGCAGAGTACAACTAATACAAAGTCAACAACCACGGAAACAAAAGTCTTCAGAAATTCTTCAGTCTTTAGTTCTTCCGAGTTTGAAGTAGTTCTTGAGTGACCCGTGGTTATTCTTCGGAAGATGTTCTTCAGAAGTCGATCTTCAAAAGCTGATCAGCAGTTGTTACTATTTGATCAGCGATTATCTTCCGGAACAGTGGTTGTCTTTCAAAAAAAGAAGATTCAACAATTATCTTCCGAAGTTAAAAAGATCTGCTGTTGTTCTTTTGCGAACCATCCACTGTTGTGCTTCCGATGTTGAAGCTTAGTGTTTTGCTTGGAAGACGGATCATGGTTGAGGCTCATCAGTCCTTATTTTTCCAACAACTCATTTGCCGAGGAGGCACTTCATTGCTGGAACCCGATCAAGCAATCCAAGACTGCTGTTGGTATGGAGAAAATGACTTAGAAAGATCTGAAGCAGGTGGTCACTAAGCATTTATGTCCCAAGAACAAGCTTGACAAGGTGGAAAGAGAATTTTTGGTGTTAAAGGCTAGAAGTCTGAACAACAGACAATACACTTCCAGGTATAATAAGATGGCAAGACTAGTTCCTCATCATCTGGTTGCTACTGAGGAATGCAGGGTGAAACTGTATATGAAGGGTTTGCCTCCAAAGGCAGGGTTTCATGTGAAAGTAAATGCTTCCAAGACCTTTGATTCCACTGTGGAGCTCAGTGGAATAGTGTGGGATGACGTGATGATAGATGAGCCAGTAAAAGTGGAACCGAAGATGAAATGGTCCTCCGGGACCAAGCGAGAGGAACAGAGCAACGAAAGTCTTTTGGCAAGAAGATCAAGCGAGAAGAAATGGGCCTATGCAGTAAGTGTGGCAAGAGCCACTCTAGGCCGTGCCGGGTGGGCACAAACTTATGCTTTCGATGTGGAAACGTGGGGCACTTTTCAGCCAACTGCCCTTGTACTATCAGAAGCTACAACTGCAATGGGATTGGACATCTGTCTAAGGATGGCAGACAACCAAGGGCCGATGCTTCGGGCTCTGGTAAAAAAGAGGAGAAAGGGATGGAGAAGCAGAAGGCGCCCGAGCCTTCACGATGACAAGGGATGATGCGATCGAGGACCCTAATCTGGTCACAAGTACCTTTTCTATCAACAATATTCCTGCTTCTGTATTGTTTGATTCGGGTCCCAGTATGAGTTCTATATCTTCTACCTTTGTGATGAGTTATCTGAGGAGGTTAAGAAGATAGACCGGGTATTTGACGTGGAGACGGCTATTGGCAAGATGACCAGGATGACTTAGGCTATAGATGATTGTTACATTGAGGTAGATGGTCACAGGTTTCCTGCCTGATTGTTTCTTATAACCTTAGTAGGTTTCGATGTAGTTTTGGGAATGGACTAGTTAGCCAAATATGAGGCTAACATTGTATGTCGAAGAAAAATGATATGTTTACATACGATGGATGGGAGCTCCGTAACGGTTTATGCACCGAAGATCATTTCGATGAACAAGGCTGATGATATGATGAGGCGAGGGTGTGGATCCTACCTGGCCTATGTGATTGAGAAATGTATGGATACAAGGACGATTGATGATGTGCCCGTGGAACTTAACTGATGTATCTCTTTGTGCCGGGGGCACAACCCATCTCCAAAACACCTTATCGTTTGGCTCCCACTGAAATGAAGGAAATGATGACCCAACTACAAGAACTCCTTGATAAAGGTTTTATACGTCCGAGTGTCTCTCCATGGGGAGCACTGGTACTGTTTGTTAAGAAGAATGATGGAAGCATGCGAATGTGTATTGACTTCCGAGAACTGAATAAGTTGACCGTAAAGAATATGTTTCCTCTATCTAGAATTGATGACTTGTTCGATCAATTGCATGGTGCAAGCTGGTTCTTGAAGATAGATCCCTGATCTGGTTTCCATCAGTTGAAGGTTCGAGAGCAGTATATTCCAAAGACTGCATTCCTGACACGTTATGGAATTACGATAATCACACCCCTACCAATGGTGGAATATGTTGAGGCGCGAATTTGATTGTTCAAAAGCTCATGCGCTACTATTAAAGTTTAAATATTTAAACAACCGTAATAAAGTATCCAAAAAACCATTCAACATTTAAACATAAAAATCAAATCTAATAGTACAAAGCAAAGTTCAACATAACATAAACTGTTTCAAATTATTATACTAGGTCCTCTAAGCCTAGCTTATGTTTTCCCATATTCAATTACCTGTCACATATTTAAAATACAATTTGTCAACTATTTGCATAGTTGGTGAGCCCTCATACAAGTTATAATATATATACATAAACAAAGAGATGCATTACAAAGTCTAAATGGTAATGAGCCTAAGCCTATGTTCTTAAAGGTATTCTACAAGCATGCTGAACCTAAGAATTCATAACAAGTCATCACAGGTATTTTGTCATTCAATCATGTATAACTAATCAAATTCTTCCCAATGTCAATTGTCCTTTACTATTGTCCTCAAACATGAGACATAACATAATTTGCAAATCAAGGTTAGCAACACCTTAATTAAATTAGTTAGTTTGCAAATGTACACATTTTACCTTTTTAACACAAAAACTAAAGTCTAAGAGTAGAAGGTATCTAACCACTCTTAGGCTACTTTGTGTACAATTAATACGCATTCAAGAATTCTAAGCCATCACATGTTCTATTATCCAATTAATTCACATCACAATTAAGGCTAATATACCAAACTAAGTAATTGCATCATGTTTAGACTCTAAGAATACATTGAGTTAAAGTAAGACATATGTGACATTCCCAAAACTTACAAATGTAAAAAAGGAAGTATGAGAATAACTCACATGTCTAGCTTCGATCCCAAAAAGTTATTGAGTAGGATAGAAACTTGTGAAGTCACAAATCACCCTATATTATGACATGATATTTGTATAAGTTCTAGAGTTCATATGAATCTATAAAGTATGTGTCATTCCTATTATACATTTCTAAAAGGCAAATCCTAATTTGGATTTTATAAACCCCTCTTTTATAATTTTAAAATAATTATGAAAGAAATATTTTATTTTAACGTTTTATGTATCCAAATGTATGTATAGATATTATTTTATTTGTATAAAACAAATAAAATATATTTACAGGTATTTGAAATTCCATTCTTTGAATTATGTCTTAACAACTTGAATAATAATTTAGATAATATTTTATTAAAATACTCAATAAAATATTATTCTATATTATTATGATGTATTTCAGAATATTAAATTAAAAATATTCAAACATATATGTATAGGTAATTTTCTTTAAATTCTTTATATGTTTAAACTTTATTCAAATAATTTAAATACTACTTTTATATAGTCCAATAATTCTTTAAAATTTCCCAGAATGTTTATAAACATCAAAAATAATTTCTGTAATTTTTTTTATGATTTTTAAAAATGTTTTAATATATTTTTTATATTTTAAACAATTTAAATATGATTTAAATAGTAAAATAAAAGAAATAAAATCTGGTATGCATTGATGAGAACATATAATTAATGAGCATAAACCATGGGGAAGTTTAGTTTCGAATACAACTATACTGAACCATAATGTTTATTGCAGTTGAATATACTTGATATGAACTAGTAAAGGTATAAAATTCTATCACTAAATAGAGGCAAGGACAAATGGTCATGGTTTATCGAAATGGTGGTGGGCTGGCGGCTGGATAGGTTGCGACCGACTCCTACGTATGCTCTATACATAAGCTTATTTCGGTCTTTCATGGATGTGTTAGTGCTACAATTTAGTGAGGAGAGTTTTTGTATGTTGATTTGGAATAAACGTAATAACATAATAAATTTATTGAGACATTAAACGATGATGAGGACACAAATATTACTTTAAAATGCGAATATTATTTCAGGAAACATTAACTTAATAGTATGTTCGGGTGGTTGACGATTCACACGAACACATTTATTAAGATTAATAACTTCGAAACGATATTCCATAATTTATCAATCAAGCTGGAATACCATACGAGCGTTGTATTCGTAAAGGTGACGATCTTTATAAATATAAACGTAAGTTACGCGTTCCGACAAGATAACCAAAATAAATACTCTATGATACTTAAATTAATAAAAATATAATTTAAAAAGTTTACTAGGAATAAACACCTTAAACGGTTTTAAATAAAATTATTTTATTAATCGGTTCGTAATTTAAAAATAATTTACGGAAAACCGATCGAATTAAAACTGTTAACGAGTAAATAATCGTAGCCGAACATTCGTATTTGACCCGGCCTATAAAAGAAGAAATCCTCCTTCTTCCTCACTTTTCACATGTGTGACGTCCGTCTCCATGAACCATCACTAACTCAGAATTACAACAAAACACATGGTATAACAGAGATAAGCAGCGGAACTTTTATTAATATAACACAAGTTCCAATACAAGATGCCAGCGTGATATAATTACATCATTATACACATGCCAAAATTTCCATGAGCTAGCTATTCTTTCTATCACACCTTGCCCATGCCATGGCTACACGAAGCCTTATCTTTCCCTGATATGCATACTCAAAGGGATCAATTTTCACTAGCGAGTTCTAAGTATTAATTATACAAAAATTAAGATAACATAACTAGGAAAAGATTTGCATGACACGTTTTAAATAACAATAAAGGGAATACACAATCATAAAACAGACAAACTTTGTGCAGAAAAGTTTTAAACAAATAACCAGGTTACAAGAACCGAAAACCACCAGGTTACAAAAACCCAAATACGAATCTGCCAAGTCCACGGTATGGTTACTATCTGCCAAGTCCACAGTGTGGTAGTCCTTATATTGCATCTATAGTAATATCAAGCCACTGTCTAGGGTCATGTTCACCCTCTGCAGGCCCGGTCGTCAGCAGCCAAATACAGTTAATTGATCAATTAACCCTCCTATACTGACACATATGCCAGGGTTGTTTCCCACCAGAAACAAGCAACAAAGATAGGCACGCTCGCGTGTTTTTACATATATAGCAAGGGCACCGACAACCACGTTCGATACATTTCTCAAAAACTAAATTTTTGATTCAAACTGCACAATCAATGTTTATTAAAATATTTTCCCTACTCAAACCAGCACCGCAATGCCTAAAACGTTTTCAATACCTGTTTTAGGACCTCTGTCCAAATCACAGTCGTAAAACATTTAAATCGTCCAACTAGTCTCAACTAGTGGCATACAACCAGAATATGTGTCAAAACATTTTCTTCATGCCATAAAACTCATCACCTTTATTTATCTTTGAAAATCATTCAACTCATACTATCTCGATTACGACATCCCAAAACCATGTTTAGACCAAAAATTATTTGACATGTTCAACCCCACGGAAAACATCATTGTTTAGTCAATACAACCCCATACATACTCATGGAGACACCCTTAACATTTAAAACTAAAGCATAAGCTTACCTCATTATATCCGGACAACAGCTTGTTTAACCGACTGGCTAGTCCCGATCACCCGTCACGTGCTTCCACACACTCAACTGACCTCAAAGGAGGTGTATGGGTGTATTTATGTCGTGATAATAGGATTGGAATTCGAAACTCTGTGCGTAAAATGACGAGGTACGGATTATTTATAAGAACTGGCACAGGAATCGAGATAACCAGCCTGCAACACATCGCCCTACATGTGGCAATCATGTGGGACACATGGCAGCCACCTATGACACGTGGCATAGCTTCAAAATACGTGTGTTACCACCTAGGACAGGTTTCGGTGAACGCGTGTAGTGTTTTGAACTTGTTTTTGTGATTCCAGCTTCATACTAACTCCGTTTTGTGCACCGTTTTCGCCCACATTCACGATTTTTAAATACGTTTCTAACCATATAAATCACTCATCCTAGGGATGTACTGGTTATACAGGTCATTTTATGATTATCGTTCAAAACTCGTTTTATCATAACTTTCATTCGGAGCATCGTTTGCCAACTTCTCTTTCCCTTATTATGATCAGTATTTTGTTGTCTTGATAATGTGATATTATTAATCCATAAACCTCTTGCTAGTTTCATGTGATCACCATTTATAAAAAAGTAGCCACATAGCGACATTATCAAAACGCTCTTCATAGGAAAATGAAAATACTTTATTATACATAAATTTCTTAAAACACTATGGAAAACCGGTTATTACAAATCTATCCCTCTTACATTAGGTTTCGTCCTCGAAACCTATTATATAAAAAAAATGGGGATAGAATTTACGCATTTCTTCCTCAGTTTCCTAAGTAGCATCAGACCCCTTACGAGGCTTCCACTGAACTTTTACAAGCTTGACATTTTTATTTCGTAACTTTTTCTCATCATAATCAAAAATTGCTACCGGATGCTTCACATAATTAAGCTTATTATTGATCTCAATTTAATCATACGGTATGTGTGAGGTTTCGTCCATCAAGCATTTGCGCAAGTATGAGACATGGAATGTTGGATGAATCTTGCTGAATTCATCTGGTAACTCCAGTCTATACGCAACGTCACCTACAAGGGCTATAATTTTGAAAGGTCCAATGTACCTTGCACATAATTTTCAGCGTTTCCGAAAATGAATAAGGCCTTTCCATGGAGATACCTTTAGTAACACCATATCTCCGACTTGAAATTCAATCGGCCACCTCCTCTTATCAGCATACGACTTTTCTCGGTCTTGTGCCGCTTTCATTCTTGATTTAATTTCTTCAAGTATTTCAGTCGTAGATCTAACCAATTCCAAGTTTCCCAATTATTTTTGAGCTAATTCACCCTAGCATATTGGTGTATGACATTTTCTCCCATATAACATTTCGAATGGGGCCATATTAATCTATGAATGGTAATTGTTGTTGTTGGATAATTCTGCAAGAGGTAATTGCTTATTCCAATTACCTTCATTATATACATCACATGCTCGAAGCATATCTTCAAGAGTTTGAATGGTCCTTCCACTTTGACCATCTGTTTGTGGATGATATGTCATGCTAATTAATAGCTTAGATCCCATAGCATCGTGGAACCTTTTCCAAAATCCTTGCCACAATTTCATTCACAAATACTTTTGCCAACCTTTCTGAAGAATACGATTCACGAATAGGCAGAAAGTGGGCACTTTTGGTCAATCTATCCACTACTACCCAAATGGTATTATAACCTTGAGCTGTTCATGGAAGCTTTGTTATGAAATCCATAGTAATATATTCCCATTTCCACTTAGGTATTTCTAGTGGTTGAAGCCTACCATATGGCTTTTGGTATTCAGCTTTAACTTGAGCACAAGTTATACATCTATTCAAATATTGCGTAACATTAATCTTCATACCAGGCCACTAATAGAGCTTCTTTAAATCTTGATACATCTTAGTTGCACATGGGTGAATAGAGTAACGAGTCTTGAGGGCTTCTTTCAAAATTTTCTTTCGTATATCACCGCCACGCGGTATCCACATTCGACCAAACCTAGTCTGTATCCCATAATCATTTTCTTCCAAACTTTTCACTTGACCAAAAATTCTCTCCCTACATACGTTTTCTTCTCTTAACGAATCAACTTGAGCTTCCTTGAGTTGGTCTAGGAAATTGGAAGTTATTACCACTTGACATGCCCTCACCCGAATTGTAGAATGGTCTCTCTGTCGACTTAAAGCGTCAGCCACCACATTGGCTTTTCCAGGGTGATATAAGATGTCACAGTCATAATCTTTAATTAAATCCAACCATCTTCACTGCCTCATATTCAAATCCTTCTGTTCAAAGAAGTACATTTGACACCATACAAATAGTGACGCCATATTTTCAAAGCAAATACAACTGCTGCCAGTTCCAAATCATGAGTTGAATAATTTACTTCATTAGGCTTCAGCTGTCGAGAAGCTTAAGCGATGACCTTTCCTTGTTGCATGAGCACACAACCCAATCCTTGATATGAAGCATCTGAATAAATAACCATGTCTTCTGTACCATCAAGTAAGGATAGTACTAGTGCTTGAGTCAATCTTAACTTTAACTCATCAACTTAGTCAACGATGAAGCAATTTTAACAAAGTCTTGGATAAAACGCCGGTAATAACTCAACATAGTCATTAACGTTAACTCATCAACTTAGTTCCTTCATTTCTGTTGGAGCTAATCGATATGGAGCTTTAGCTAGTGGCTTTGCTCCTGGCTCCAAATAAATACGAAACTCAACCTCTCTATAAGGAGGAATATTTGTCAAGTCCTCAGGAAAGACATATGGGAATTCACATACTACCGGCACATCCTTCAAATCCTTTGTCTGCATTGTAGCATCTAGCACATAGGCTAAGTATGCTCTACAACCTTGCACCATGTACTTATAATCTTTGATCATCGAAATTAAGTTCGCAGTTGAACCGTTGCGATCACCATATACGCACATCTGCTTACCATCTGGTGCTTGTATTTGAATAAATTCTTGTTGCATACAATATAAGCATTGTTCTTAGCTAACCAATCCATCCCCAAAATGACGTCGAAGCCTCCAAGCGTTAATGGGAACAATTTAACACGAAATCGTTATTCCTCTAAATCTATGTAGCAATCTTCAAGTATTTCGGATATCTTAACAGTTTTACCTATGGCGATTTCAATTTTAAAATTTTTCTCTAAAGTTTTGAGGGGCTTATTAAGTAATTTACTAAATCTAATAGAAATAAAACTTTTACTAGCACCGGAATCAAATAAAACATTTCCGGGTTTGTTATTAAAAATAAATGTACTCGAGATGACGTATGACTACATTTTGGCTTCCGCTGCGGTCATCGTGAAGGCACGCGCCTTAGCCTTTCGTCCATTATCTTTACTCAAATCAGCTTGTGTTCCTGATTCCATCCTCTTCTTAAATCTTGGGCAGTCAATATTCTGATGCCCAAGTTCCCCACATTCAAAATAGCCACGATCTCATACTTACGGAGAAATATGTCCTGACTTTCCACAACGATAGCATGTAGGAGGGTTTGGATTTCTTGAAACATTTGAAATGTTTTCCGAACATCTTCTCTTATGATATTTGTTACATTTACGACATTTACCAGTATTTTCACCTTTGAATTTCTTCATTGACTCTACGCCTTCTGACTTTGAGTCAAAATCAGACCACTTTCTTTTGCATTCACCAGGCTTACCGCCCACACCATACTCGTCATCATATATTGATGCACTAAGTTCCATGGCAGACTGATATGTACCCGGTGCGTAGAACATTCCGAACCTCACCTGGAAAACCTTGGATGTAGCGCTTGACGCGTTTTTCCTCGGTGTTTACCAAATCAGGAACCAATCGGGACATTTCGTTAAACTTCTTCGTGTATTCCCGATGTGTCATTATTCCTGCTTCCAACTTTAGGAATGTTGATGTCACACCCCCTGCGCCGTGTGCGGATTCCACGGCGCGGTGACAATATGGTTGAATCATGCACAAGTATTGAATAAGAACAACCACAATGCATTACTAGGTTTCAAAATGTTTAGACCATTGTTTAATTACAGACATTCTATCTATCTATCAAAGAATAACAACTACAAACCCAAAATATAGTTTACAAAATAAGACTTCAAACAAGACAATTAAACATTCAAGATTTAGTGTGTTTCTAATCCATCCTTGCTTGTTTCTTCATCTTGTTCTATCTCAACACGGTCTCCTTAGTTGTCCCTTAGAATGTCTTAAACCTGATTACCTGAAACACGTGAAAAGTAACTGTCAATACAAAAGTAGTTGGTGAGAACAATAGGTTTAACATTTGTAAATACTGAATCTGCATTGTAAGGCATATGTATAAAACAATGAATGAAAATACATGGATGGTTGCAACCCAAACTAACATCAAGTCTGTAAAACATGTCCAAATAGTAATCAGACTGTTTGCTAGAAAACAACCATATAATCAAGTCCCAAACTACGTTTGGAGTTAGAAAATTAGTCAGCAACATTGATATAACCATTCGCAACCAATCCTGCAGTTAGCTTTTAAAACAAATTTAAAAGCTAACTCCAGAATTTGGTCTGCCCAATTGTGTCCGCTTTCCCTTGTTGTGATCACCCAGTACTAACGCTAAATGAATATGTAACTTGATGTGTGTATAAGTTTTTTCACAACGATGAACACCATGCTTTTGAAAACTTGAATTGAAACCCTTTGATTGAATGCCTTATTTGATTTCCATGATTTGAAAACTTCCCGTGAGTACCATGAATACCAATGATTGAAATAACTTGTTTGAATACCATGAATTGAAATCCTTTGTTTTAATACCACTATGAAAACCATTGGTTGAAAACCATGTATTGAAACCCTTGATTGAATACCAAAGATAGTGTGCTTGAGTAATAACAAGGTTTATAACATATCATTTTTATCGAAAACACAAGTTTATAGTAAAAGAATTTATAAATCTCATTAGTTAAAAATGTTTAGCATTTATAAAACCATTAATGTAAAGCTGATATAAAACAGTTTAAAGAACCTTTATAAAACCGTTTTAGTAGCAACAAGTTTAACAGTTGATAAAACATTATAAACAGTTGATAAATTCTTTGAAGATAGTTGAGAAATCCCTAGGATTTCTAAAGCGAACTTGTAACAGTTGAACTGTAGCATAAATCCTGTATATGAAATATGTTTGGCATAAAGAGTTTGATCACGTGTTCCAACCCAAAACAGTTGAAAAACAGTAAAAGAGGGGCTAATGTTCTCACCTGTCTGCAGTAGACTCTGAACTATAACAAGTAACAAGTAGCAAACAAGACTTCTAACTGGTTCCTATATCATTGTAATCATACATAAAATATAAGATTTATGATTTTATAGACTTTGATTCATTGATTGACTTGCGTTATCTTGAACTTGATTAACTCTTGAATACTTGTTCTCATGTTTAAGAATGTTGTGTGAATTTGAACATCATGATTGAGTCACTTGATTGATAATTGATTCATGAAAAGAATGGGTCATGTCCTTTTATGCACAAATTTGTTATGTATAAAATAACATGTGTTGATGACTTTGATAACCCTTGTTAAACATGTAGTTTGAAAAGATGTTCGAATTGTTTTAAGTCTTTGGGATTATGAATTGATCTCTTAATTATGTTAAGTTATAAACTTAACCCGATTAAGATAAATTCACAATTTCTTTAAGTCGTGGGTCAAACATTGGGCCTTGACTCCATGAAACCATGGTGGCTTAAACAAAGATATGGGCCGAAATACACCAAGAGTTGGGCTTGTTGAACCAACAAGGTCGGTCCAATATATATTGGGTTAATGGCATTAAACTGTTGGGCCAACAGAAATTCACATGGGCTGCATAGAACTAGTGGGCCGAAAATGATTGGGCTTATCTATGGTATATGGGCCGACCTATTGTTTTGAGCTAGCGGAATCCACCTTGGCCAAAAACATTTGGCCGAATATGTTATGGAATTTGCGCCGGTTGTGGTGGAATATTGGGCTCCATTATAGTTTCGGCCGAGGGGTTAGAAAGTAGTTCCGATAATTACCCAGCGAACCTATTTCTTTTCCGGCTAAAGGTTCGTCCATGGTGGGGCTAGCATGCAAGAAGGTTCGTCTCTCATGGTTTCGCAAACAGAAGTGAGGTTCGCCTGCAATGCAAAGGTTCGTCGGCACACAAGGTTCGGCCAGGAGGGTTCGGGACTACTGGAGGTTCGGCTATGGTTCGGTGGTCTTGTAGGTTCGTTTGCTCAATAAGGGTTCGGCCGATGCATGAAGGTTCGTCGAGTAAGAGGGTTCGTTGTCGAAGGGTTCGGCCATCAGCCAGTTGGCCATGCAGGTTTGCTAACAAATGGTTCGGCTTCATCACCAGGGTTCGGCTGAAACCCGGCCACGAACCCTGTACCTGCGCCTTCAACCTCGAACAACCTCGACTCCTGAACTGTGTAGTGCCGCTGTTGTACCAGAACTTACCCTCGAAGGTATAAGGCCGACCCTACTATGATTCTAGGCCAGTTTCTTGAGTTGGTTGACAAAAACACACAAAAACCCTAATACTTCAGTCTTTTGAAGCTTCTTACCTCGAAATCAGTCGAACAAATCCACGGACCTCTTGTACTTTCGGGTAGAGGATGTCGAGAGCTACGTGTGGACACCAAGAACACCTAAATCCGTCAAGAAACGAAGGAGATACGCGCGTTTGAAGTTTGATCTTTCTAGTGAGAGGTGGGAGACAAAAATTGTAGAAAGAGAGGGTTTGGCTGAAATTAATGAGGGGAAAAGCCTTCTTCAAGGCTTTTATAGTACGAGTGGTATTCGGGTTCATTCCGGTAGCTTGGTTCTCGTTTTCGGGAGGTAACGCGCATTTTACACGTTTTAAATTAAAACAGTTATTATTCTCATCATTTTGATGCGTTTCAGAATTGTAAAAATGTAAAATAATTTATTTTACTTATTTTTATGTTTCGTTCGTTGTCAGATCGTTAAACAACTGCGATTACGTGTATACCCGAAATCGCGTACGTTTTTCGATCGTATTATTTATTTATTGCCGTTTACTCGTAATTATAAGTTCAACATTTGTATCATTATGGATCGTCACCCATAACTATACTCAGTCTCGCTTACGTATTACGATCTTGTTTAATTAATTCGCTTGACATACTATTCGTCTGAGCACTACGCACTAACACTATCCCACTACACCGAACGCATTATATGTATAGGGCATACCCCAGAGTTCAGCTACCTGCCTTATCTAACGCCGTCCCACCACTGTTTCGATATAATACGATATTGTTCTTGCCTAGCGAAATCGACTGTAAATAAATAATGCATACTTGTTCCTATTTAATTAAGCTCCTATAACACACAAACACAATCATGAACATATGAATCACATTGACTGATTGGACATAAATACACATTGTTCTAACACTGTTTACGACTACCATGACTAAATGTACATATGTTACAGTTGAACTTCAAGAACCTCGAGTAGCTATTCAACCAGGAACAATGCTTTAGACACTTAGTCAAAGCTTAGGTTTCAGCTCCCTCTAAAGTTCTGTACAAGTTATTTTCTTTGTTTTAGTTTTCTTGCCTAGAAAGAGAGAAGATGAGAGATAGAAAGTACAAGGAAATATGGGGGAAGTAATCCTTAATTATTCAGAGAATGTTGGGACTTAAATACCCAAACATTCTTTGATACAAGACAAGAACTAATAAGACAAATAGCTAACATTATTACATACACTGATACAACAGACTAGTACAAACACAAAGTCAACAATAACGGAAACAAGAGTCTTCAGGTCTTCCGATGTTGATGTAGATGTGTTGGAGTTCAGTGTTTATTCATTCGGAAGTTTTTCATCGGAAGCTGATTAAATAATCAGTTAATTGAGAAGAGAAGAGTGTATTCCGAGTCATTTGACTTCTTCCTATGTAGTGGTTGTCTTTCGATGATCAGCTTTTGTCTTCTGAGGGAAAAAAGTTCAGCGGCACTTCTTTTTGGCGAAGCTTCCGCTGATGGCCTTCTGATACTGAAACAGTTCTTCAATCGGAAGAGAAGCATCCGCGGCTTGTCTTTCTGCGGTTTTATTTAAGTGTCTGGCTTCAGTGGTTTTGCTCATCAGTCCTTATATTCCAACAATCTCCCTCTGGACTGATGAAGCCAAAACCTACTTATTTTGTTTTATAGCCAAACCAATTTTATTTCTAAGAGTTTGAACACAGTTCAGAACTTCATACTCTGTATCAGCATTGTCCAGAGTCTTGTGCTGCAGTTCCTTCAGATCATCAGTTGGTAGGGTGAGGATCTCATCCTAATTAGAGAACAGAGTTATTGAGCCATTGAATCTTTCTATGGCCAAAATCTTGGAAATAGAGTCATAGAACCAACTCTTTATTCTTATTCTTGTGTTTTTGATCTGAAGAGGCTAAGACTTAGCAGACCCATCACCCAAAGTTACCACAGGTGCATTTAGCAAGTGATCAATCATTGTGCCTGGGTTAGCATCCTTGAGCTGAGTCACTGCGGAGGGATAGGGAGTGACATCTTTCCAAAGCTCAGGTTCGTCTTCGTATTCTCTTTTGAACTTAAACCATTCATCGAACAGAACTTCATTTCTCCATCTTGTTATTTTGTTCTTTGGTCCCCATTGATTTTGGATGAGGATGTGCTTTATTCTTTTCCTTTGCTCAAGGATCTTTTTCTTCCTTACTTCAGCTTTTATTCTTTCAGATATAACTTTAGCTTCATTATGAAGCTAGTAATATCCCAGTTGCTGAAGTTCTCAAACTTGTATTTCCCTTCATCTAGCAGGTACTTGATTAGCTGCTCCCTCTCAGCCTGATAAGCTTTATCTTGCTGCTGATCCAATCTAGCTATTTGTTCTTGATAGGTCTTTACCAGTTCAACTCCTGAGAAACCAGTGTCTTCAAGACTAGCCAGAATCAGGTTTTCTTTCTCCATTTTTTTATTCTTTATCTTCTGAAGGTCATCATCGGAAGGAATGGTCCTAACAAGTGAGTAGGATTCCTTTACTGGAGAGGTTTTTGGTTTCTCAGCATCTATTGATCTTATTGGAGAGGGAACTTTGGTGGTCTTTGAAGGATCTGACTAATCAATATCAGCCAATAGCAGTCTTCTCTTTCTTGAGACACGAGAGGCAATGGGTTGATCATCAGTTGAGTCTGAGGAAGGTTTTTGAGTAGAGGCTGAAGGTTTATGAGGTAGGTTATTGAGGATTTTGGTTTTTCTGATCATACTCTTTTGTCTTCTGGAGAAAGACTGAGTGATTATTGGGATTGGTTTTTGGCCAATGTTGGAGGCATTGAGAGTGACAGGAAGAGAAGAAAGTTCAAGAAGGGTTTGTGAAGCAGAGTTTGGAAAGAAAGTGGGTGAACTTTCTTTATTTGGCTGTGTTGAGGAAGGTTGGGTAGTGCTTATTGGCTTGGTTTGCTCGGTGGAAGAAAATTTTGATGGTCTGGGTTTTCTAGATACTCCAGATGTCCGAGCGTTTATTTGAGCCTCAGCTTCCTTTTGCTTCTGCTCTGAGCTAGCCTTGGCAGCTTGACTTTAGAATTGTTGATCCAATGCTGCTTTGAGAAGTGCCACTTGGTTCTGCAGCCTTATTTGTTTCATCCTTCGTTGCTCAGTCCTGTCTTCTGTCCTTTTAGCAGCTTGGGCAGTAGACATGAGTCTTTCATTCTCCCTCTTTTAGGCTTCATCAGCCTGTTCTTTGAACCAGGGAGAAGGAGGAGGAATCCTAGTAAGGGACTCATGAAATTTGGTTTGGTTGATGATTTCATGTTGTAAGGAGGAGACTTTGGTATCCACCGAGATTTTCCGCAGATCCAATTGAATCTTTTGGGTGGTCATAAATTGGGTGGTAAAGGATTGAAGTCGGGAAGGTAGTTGGGTAGTAAGAAGTGGGTTTAACACTGCTTGAAGAACCTGAGTTGAGAAGGTGGTAGCAGTGGAAGTAGGTGAAGTGGTGGAAGTACGTTCAAGTGAAGGTGCCTACATGTGGATGGATTTGGGTTGAAGGGCTTGGTTGCTCAAAGCTGCTGAGACAAGCTCAGTGAGCTTAGCTACATCAGCCTGAATGTGAGCAACGGAATCCGTCAATTCCTTTATTTTAGAATCTGATTTGTCCATCCTTTTAAGGATATCATCCGAATCCCTGACTAATGAGTCAGTTTTATCATGACCTAAGTCCATCTCAGGGATGTCATGGACCCCTTTTTCTTGGTTCCGGGGATTTCCAGCCTCAGTTTCAAGAACTTCATGGGTTGTTTCCATATGAGGAGTCTTATTGCCTGATCCATTCAAATGAAAATCCAGTGGATTCTCATGTGAGATGGATGCTCCAGATATATGATGAAGATGTCTAGATGGACTGGTCATCCTAATCTCATCCTCTTCTCCATGGGTTGGAGATCGAGTAGTTTGAGCAAAGGTTTGATGTGGCAGCTCCTATGTTGGAGAAGGGGGAGGAGAACCAAGCCGCTCAAACACAGCATCAATCTCATGGAGAACATGGGCAGAAGAGTTAGGGGCTGCCTGTGGGGAAGAAACAGAAATGTCCTTGGGTGAGTGGACTGCCGACTTAGTGTCAAGTGACACTTCAGTGGCTATAGAGGGTTCCTTTTGAAGTACAACATCATCCTGTGGAGAGGATTGATGAGGAGCTAGGTGGGATGGAGATCCTTGATGCATATATGAGGATGGAACGGATGTATCCAACTGCCCAGTGGGGATAGAGACATGTTCAGGGATCTCATGTTCCTATACAACCTTTTTGGGCTTCTTAGACTTAGGCTTTGGTAAAAGCTTTTCTTTTGGCTGGTACCCTTATAGGTTTGGAGGAGGTGGATGTGGGTTCACCAAGGATGGTTGTTTCCTCAGTGTCATCCGTATGTTTTGGATCATTGTTCAATCTAGTGAATACTTGTTTGTCAATCCTTTTGATGGTGGTAAGAGGAGCAATGTGACAAGCCTTATTAAAGTCAACAAAGAGGCTTGCCATTATAAACCTAGGATACAACAGAAACTTTGGACCTTTCTGGTGATGTACCAGATGAGCAATGATTATTCAGGACAAGTTGACCTTTTCATTTGAAAGAACTGCATACATGACATATTGCATGTCATATGGCATTTCTCCCCAACTTATCGACTTTTGAGACAAACATTGAAGTATAGTGTGATACAGGAACTTGTACTAAGGGTAAAAGAAGGCCTTGTACAAAGTCCTGTTCTTCAGGTCACCCTGATACACTTGATGAAGGTATTATGAAGGAGTTTTAGAGAAACAGTGGGAAGAGGCTCAGTGTCGTTCAAGTTTAGGGCAACACTTATTTTTGAGGGAGTGATGGTGACTTTTTGACCAGCGACCGCCGAAGCGATGCTTTCAACATGGTCATCCTTCATCACCAAGGATGAGTTTGCCCAAAACTGGTTTAGAGCAACTTCGGAAATAGGAGGGTTTAGAACAAGAGCAGTGTGATTGAAAGAGTTTACCAGAGTGTCGATAACTTCGTTGTAGTGAGAATACTCAGAAGATTTGACAAGGTAAGCTCCGAGGTTAAGGATCGGTTTGATTTTCAAGGCCATTGTTATTTCGTGACGATGAACACCGAGCAGTTTTGAAGGCAAAGTTTGAGGACAAACTTTGCTTTAAAGAAAAGGAGATGAGGAAGACTAACCGTTCACATACAAGAGCGGTTTCAAAAATGAAAAACCGCCACTACTTATAACATACCAAAATCTTTACCTTAGGGTTTTTACCCATCGGACAAACCTGTGATCATGAGAGAAAAGAAACAAATGACAACAAATTACGTTCAAGCACACCCTGAAGTACAGACAATGCTTTGTCGGGTATGAACCCTGGTCCGATACCGTTACACCACCATCATGAGCATAAAGCTCGGACGGAAGCAGTGGAAATGCATCGTGCCAGGCGACATGCCTGACAAGAAGTAGTCCTTCGCCATGAGTAGCAACCAGAAGCTTCAAGGTTGAAGGAGAAGTGTTCTTGATCAAGAACGATCAATAAGTGTTATGAAAGAACTGATGGATTAAAGGAGACAACGACTGATATAAATAATGAAAGAAGATCAGTGGTCATTTAGAGTAAGAGGGATAAAAATGGAAAAAAAATATAGCATGGAGCCAGGAGAACAATTAATGAGTGTCAATTCTATTAACTGTGAGAGGTCTAATCTTACAGAGAGATTAGTGACGGCCGAATCTGGCGTAATTATCAAGAGATTTGATAACCACTTGGGCAAGGAAGATTTAAATAAGAAAAATTATTTAATCTTTGGAAGAGTTTTATTTTCGGAAGATATTTAACCATGGATAAATGACATGGTTAGATGTCTTGGAAGGAGAGACATCAGAAGAAGAAAAAACGGCGTCGGAAGAGGAGGAGACGTCAGAAGAAAAGTAAACGATAGAAGGTTTAAATTTGTAACAACGGAAGTTGTAACTGCGGATAGATTATGAAGCAGTGGTTATAACAACCACTGTTCCTATCCGAGTAATGGGATAACCACTGAGAGAGACCAAGGTCTTCGTCAGTGGTTTATGAAATATTCGTTAGGATAATCAATAAAGATTATCCTTTTATATATTTATTTCATGTTTAAGAAACAAATTCTTAACCACATTTATTAGCTCATATTTATCATACCCAACCTTGCTACAAACTTTGGAAAAATTGAAGAGTCCAAGGGTTTGGTAAATATATCTACTATTTGGTCACTTGTGGAGACATGTTCTGGAACAATTAGTCCCCTTTCAGAACATTCTCTAATGAAATGATGCCTTATTTCTATGTGTTTGGTTTTTGAATGGTAGACAGGATTCTTTATTATATTTTTGGCTGCTTCACTATCTATTAGGAGAGGTGTTTTTGGTTCAGTTATTCCAAAATCCAGTAGTTGGTATTGCAACCAAAGGATTTGGGCAGCGCAATGAGCTGCTGCAATGTACTCAGCTTCAGCAGTTGAATTTGACACCGATGTTTGCTTTTTGCTTTTCCATGATACTAAGCAATTTGTAAAGAAATGACAACCTTCCGAAGTAGACTTTCTTGTGAGCAAGCATCCTGCATAATCACTGTCTGAAAAACCAACAAGCTTACAAGTTTGGTTAGCAGGATACCAAATACCTAGCACAGGAGTGCCTTTCAGATATCTTAGTATCCTCTTCACAAATGATAAGTGGAATTGTTTGGTGGCTGATTGGTATCTTACATAGACACATGTTGCATACATGATGTCTGGCCTTGATGTAGTAAGATACATCAAAGATCCAATCATGCACCTGTAGAGGGTTTGATCTACAGGTTCACCATTTTCATCTGGACTTATTCCAAGACTTGTAGCCATGGGGTTAGAAATTCTTTTGTAATCATTCATATCAAATTTACTTAGAAGATCTTTTACATACTTTGATTGATGAATGAAAGTCCCATTGGGGGTTTGTTTTACTTGGAGTCCTAAAAATGTTTTTAGTTCACTTAATGCACTCATTTCAAACTTTGAAGACATGAATTTAGAAAATTGTTCACACAAGGAAGGTTTTGTTGATCCAAAAATGATGTCATCGACATAAATTTGGACCAACAAAAGTTCCTTGTCTACCCTCTTGATGAACAAAGTATTATCAATGGTTCCCTGAGAAAATTTATTAGAAAGAAGAAATTGAGAGAGAGTATCATACCATGATGTGGGTGCCTATTTCAGACCATAAAGTGCTTTGTCTAGTCTGTACGCCCAGTCAGGATGATGAACATCATCGAATCCTGGAGGTTGACACACAAAGATTTCCTCCTTTATTGTCCCATACAGAAATGCACTTTTGATATCCATTTGATACACCTTTATGTTATGGGAGATAACAAATGCTAAGAAGAGTCTAATGGCTTCCAGTCTGGCCACAGGAGCAAAGGTCTCATCATAATCAATGCCTTCCTCTTGGAAGTAACCTTGTACTACCAATCGGGCTTTATTTTTTATTACAATACCTCTGTCATCTGTTTTATTTCTAAATACCCATCTAGTTCCAATAGGGTATTTTCCTGCCGGCAAGGGACAAAGAGTCCAAACGTTTTGTCTTTTGAACTGTAACAATTCATCCTACATAGCCCCTACCCAATTATTATCTTTGAGAGCTTCCTGATATTTGGAGGGTTCAACTTGGGATAGAAAGGCTGCATGAAAACAAAAGTTCGAAATCTGCCTCCTAGTTTGAACAGCTTTATGTAGATCACCTAAGATTTATTCTGGAGGATGATTTCTACTGAAGGGAATGATGTCCAAACAATTATTGGAAGAGGCAGCATTCGAAGAAGGTGAGTTTTCAGTATGGCCAGGAGAATTTTCTGGAGGGGAGGCATGACCGTTTTCAGGAAGATCTACATGTGTGTTATCCAAGACTGGGGATAAAGGAGTAGACGTCTGTTCACTTTGGTCCTGAGAATTTATTTGAAGAGGGGGAACATAGCAAAAAAATTTAGAGACATAACACTCTTCAATAGAGGACAGATCTTCAGAAGTTTGACAATATTCTGAAGAAGAGGAGGAAGAAGGGGTAGACGAGATATTGGTGAAGCTTTCAAGATCAAAGAGATCATCAGGAGCAGAGGGGAAAGATGAGGTCGAAGTATATTCATTTAATTTGACATCAATAGTTTCTTCAACAATTTTAGTCCTGAGATTGAAAGCTCAGCCTTAGAGATATGAGAATATCCAACAAAGTATCCAGAATCTACTTTAGCAGCAAACTTGGATAAAGAGTCTTTTGTGTTCAAAATGAAGCACGGACACCCAAATACTTTCAAGAAAGAGATGAGAAGCTTTATGTTATGAAGGACTTCATAGGCAGTCTTGTTATGTCTTTTCACAATTTGAACTCTGTTCAAGACATAGCAAGCAGTGTTTACTGCATCAGCCCAGAAGGATAAAGGTAATCCTGAATCTGCAAGCATAGTTCTTGCAGCTTCAATAAGTGTCCTATTCTTTCTTTCCACAACTCCATTTTTAGCGGGAGTTCTAGGAACACTATATTGTCTAAGGATTCCTTTAGAGATGCAGAACTTATCAAGACCCTGGTTTTTGAATTCAATTCCATTATCACTCCTTATTGTTTTAACTGGAAGACCAAACTGTCTTTCAAGTTGAGTGATTAGTGCAATTATTTTATCGGAAGTCTCATCTTTGCTGAAGAGAAAGAAGGTCCGGAAAAATCTTGAGTAATCATCCACAACAACTAGACAGTATCTCTTTCTGGCCAAACTGGCTACCTTCACTGGACCAAAAAGATCCATGTGAAGTAAATTGAGACAGTTAGTTGTTTTGGACTCCTCAATAGACTTATGTGGTGTTTTATGTTGCTTTCACTTTAAGCAAGATTCACATTGACCTTCAAAGTGAAATTCTTTGGAAGGTAATCCTCTTACTAATCAAAGTGTAGAAAGCTTATGAAGAGATTGGTCATTGAGGTGACTGAATCTTCTGTGCCAAAGAGCGGTTTCAGAGGATGATGCTTTGGTTATCAAACAACTAGGAGAAGATGTTTGAGAGTTAGTGGTGATATCTACAGTGTAGACATTTCCACTTCTTTTAGCCGTAAGCAAGGTGTGTTGATCAATTAAGATCTTTATTTTTGAATTTATTTCAGGAGAAAGAATTTTACAACTCTCCTTGGTGAAAAATGAACTGAAGTCTTTGTCAGCTAGTTGAGAAACACTCAAGAGATTGAACTTGAGATTTTCAACTAAGCTAACATCCTTAAAGTACAGTTTTCCACCATGGATAGAACCAGACCCTACTATCCAACCTTTTGCATTATTCCCAAAGGAAACAGATCCTCCATTCTTTGGAATGAAGTTATTTAAAATGGATCTGCATCTTGTCATGTGCATAGAGACTCCACTATCCACATACCATAGATGACTTTGGTTTGAAGAAGGTCTCCGCACATGATAATTTATTTGCAATAGGTTAGATATGGGTCTTATTCTATTTTTAGAAGAAAAAGAGGATGTTTATTTATTTTGCTGAAAGTTATTCATCAATTTCTGCATCTTCAATATCAGCTATTGCTGATTTTGATGCAAGATATTGATTTGTGAATTCACGGAAGGAGGGTTCACTTCAGCAGAAGAATGTGCAGTAGGAATCACCGTGGGGTAAGAAGGTGGTGTTCCAAGAATAGAAGGCCGGGGTGAAGCAAGTGAATGAGAAGAAGAGTGAGGTGATGAATGAGAAGATGTTGAAAATCTATTAGCCTTGTTTCATTTCTTCTTTTTATTAGGATATTTTCCTTTAGTTGAAGAACCCTATTCGGATTTCAATTTTTGAGCAGTTAGTTTTTCTCTTGCTTTCTCCAGAGGAGTTTTTGTCCAACAATTTTCAGTAGTATGATTATACTTAAAACATTTTAGACAAGTAGGAGACAAAGCAAAGTAGTTGGGGATGAAAGGCTTATTTGCCTTCATTATTGGATTGCGGGGATGAGTATGAGAAGAAGGAAATCTGATGTCAAACATGGGTCTCTTTCCTTTGTCAACGAGGGCAGCATGACTATCAGAAGTCTTATGAAGACTTGTACCTACCGAACTTTGAGTAGAGCTCATTGTAGGAGCCATCTCAGTTTTTTCAGAAGCATTTTTATTTTGAACACTTTCCAAAGGTGTTTCCTCCTGTCTCTCAACGTTAGTTTCAGTGGGATAAACACACGTGGGAAACTGTTGAGGTTAGTACACTCTTGGAAGTGTGAGTGTGATGGATGGAATTTCATCCGGAAGAAAAGTGGGGGAAATGGGCTCAGAATTAGTCTTATTTATTTTATTGTCAATCGGGGTGTAGTCCTCAGGGGGGACTAGTATAATTAAACCCGATTCCAAACTTGGCTTTGCTGTGAACTTGCTTACTAAAAAGCATTTTGAACCCTTTGCATGATTCGACCCACTTGTCACTGCTAACCTTGGTCTGAGACAATTCATCTCTACAAGCTGCATATTTTTCATTTTGAAAATCAAATAGAGCTTGTAGGTTGGACTTTTCAGTCACTAGGACAGATATTTGACTGTCTTTATTCTTTATTAGTTTTTCCATTTCAGAATTTTTATTGTCAAGCAGTTGCTCTAACTCCTGATTTTTTTGTTGAAGCAACACATTGGCTTTCTTTATTTTTGCAAAAGCCTCTATGAACACATCGATGCATAGTTTTTCTAAAGTGGAGGAAGATACCTGTGCATCAGGAATGTCTGCAGCAGGTTGTTTAGAAGGAGAAGAGTCATCACCAGCAGCCATAAGAGCAAAATCTGTTGGTTCGGAGGCGATGAGGGCATAGCCTACATCTTCAGACAGGCTGCTCCAGTCGACATACTCTTGGGTAAAGAGAGCTTGTTGACCGGAAGAAGAAGATTGAGTAGCAGCGCCTGGTATATTTATTTGAGAAGAAGATGGTGCAACAATTTGAAGAGGTGCCGGGGTCAGTTGATACATGCTACCATTGGCAGCTTGTACAAATTGTTCATTAGAAGAAGGAGGGGTTTGTACAATATGTACTAACTCCTGGGGATTGTTGTGCCTTCTGAAGGAAGATGAAGAAGAAGAAAAAGTATGTGATTGAGAGTTAGGAAAGGTCACATACGTAGAAGAATTTGAGTGGGGAGCATTTTTACACTCCCAGGCAAAGTGTCCAATGCCATGGCATCTGTAGCATTGGACCTTAGCCTTATTTAGGCTAAACCTGGTTTTCCCTTGAATACCAGGGAATTTCCTTCCGGTCCTCTTATAGAACTTGTTCGTTCTAATGCTCAAGAGGGCCAGTTCGTACGGAATATCCATCTCTTCCAAGTCATCACTTGGAACTTGATGGAGATCATCCATGATAAAACACAGATGATCAGAGATGGGAGACTGGTCATCACATGAAGAAGAAGAAGTGATGCCTGTGGTTATGTCAATATATTCATTATAACCCTGATCATTTGATTCAGAGTTATGACTCAGAAGAGCTGTATTCCCTTGCACATACTCTTCCGTTGATTTACCAGCCTTAATAAGTTTTATCTTCTTGTCAGTCTCTCGCTTAAATGTGAACAACTTACCATGAAGTTGAGTGAGCGAGAGCTTGCCAAAGTCTGGATAGGATCTCATGACAATGGAATAGGTCTCTTATTTGTCAGGTAGGGATCTCAAGAAGTGGTTCAAGACCGAGACAGGGGGTACACTTGACTAGCAAATTTTAATTAACTTAAAAGAGCAGTGAATCGTTCAAACTACCGAGTCAGTGACTCATTATTTAGTTGGGAGAATGTCTCGTATTGTTGAGCTAATATCTCCCTGGTATTAGCCACAACGTCTTCGGTACCACCGAATTGCTCTTTTAGAGCATCCCACAAGCCTTTAACAGGCTCATGGTGAAGAAGAACATAGTATATTTCGTTGGGAAGAGCCATCGCCAACTGAGCATGTGCCTTTGCATCAAGCTCCAACTTCTGGTAATCCTCTTCGGTGTAGTTCCGAGGATCTTTCGGGACATTATCCCCAGTCTCCGTGTCCAGGACCGTTGGGTTGTGCGGTCCGAACATGACAGACTTCCAACATCCTGTAATATTATTAGACACGAAGTGTAACATCCGCCTCTGCCAAATGTTATACTGATGCCTGACCAAGATTGGTGGCTTCGTGGAAGAACCGGTGTTATGGTGATCGATAGAGAATTTTTCTACCATTGGTTCACAAATAGTTATGAGCAAATCAACTAGTGATGAGATCTCAAGGTGATTTGTTAGAATGACTTTTGAACACAGATTTGTTCAAAAATCAAACTCCTACAGATTTAAAGAAAACAAGAAAGACAGAAGAGACAGAGTGCAGAAAACTAAAACAAGAAGATATCAATTAGAGCTTTGAGTTTTAGTCTTGATGGTTAAACTAAGACTAAGGACAAGGCTATGATACCAATTTTTGAACTACAAGAACCTCGAGTAGTAGCTATTCAACCAGGAACAATGCTTTAGACACTTAGTCAAATCTTAGGTTTCAGCTCCCTCTAAAGTTTTGCACAAGTTATTTTCGTTGTTTTAGTTTTCTTGCCTAGAAAGAGAGAAGATGATGGATAGAAAGCGCAAGGAAATATGGGGGAAGTAATCCTTAATTATTCAGAGAATGTTGGGACTTAAATACCCAAACATTCTGTGATACAAAACAAGAAATAATAAGACAAATAGCTGACATTATTACAGACACTGATACAACAGACTAGTACAAACACAAAGTCAACAATAACGGAAACAAGAGTCTTCAGGTCTTCCGATGTTGATGTAGATGTGCTGGAGTTCAGAGTTTATTCCTTCAGAAGTTTGTTCATCGGAAGCTGACTAAAGAATCCGTTAATTGGGAAGAGAAGAGTGTCTTCCGAGTAATTTGACTTCTTCCGATGTAGAGGTTGTCTTCCGATGATCAGCTTTTGTCTTCTGAGGGAAATAAATTCAACGGCACTTCTTTTTGGCGAAGCTTCCGCTGATGGCCTTCCGATACTGAAGTAATTCTTCAATCGGAAGAGAAGCATCCGTGACTTGTCTTTCCGCGGTTTTATTCAAGTGTCTGGCTTCATTGGTTTTGCTCATCAGTCCTTATATTCCAACAAGGAACTCGACCTTCATTCGATCAACTTCACCCCTTGGGCAGAACCTTTCCAAAACCATTTTCTTCAGATCGTTCCAATGTAATGCTGCAACAGCTTGCTCCCATGAGCTTGTTTGATGGTTCCCCACCAATATAGTGCTTCGAACACAAATGAACGTGCATTAAACCATACTGCCTGATCCTCTCTACACTTGCGGATCATAAACAGTGCTTCCATTTCCTGAACCAACTCATGAGTAGGAACGTCATCCTTCTTGCTGTCAAAAGATGGAGGACCACAACCTTTGAAGGCTTTGTAATCACATCCTTTATTACGTTTTTCAGCATCTGGGCCATTCACCAATGTGATTACATTACAATTTGTTGTAACATTCCCGCCACCATTATTACCAGTTCCAGCACTTCCAGATTCGGCAGTCGGGCCGACACCTGACCCACGTAGCTCTGCAATCAGCATTGGCAGATCTTCACGTATAGCTTTTACCACTTCAGTGGTCATTTCTGATTGTCATCGTTCATTCTGAGAAGCCTCAATATTTTCCACTTGATGAGGAATTTCGTTTTCGTGGATGGGAGAGGCGTTGGTATTATTCCTTGTATTTGGCCTTCATCCGCCATTCATATTACGACCATGACCACGACCATGACCACGACCTCTTCATACCATTCTGTACCCAAGATGACACAGATATCAGTGTTAGTATGATGGATAATTAGATGGCGGTAGGACTATAAATAAATAAGTACATCGCCCTTTGTAATTATTACTTTATAGTGCTACTGGACTAATTATATTCCATCATGGTCACACGAAATCCACATCTTAATTTCAGACCATTATCAATAGGTCTAACCCTTACTGATCATTCGATGTCCTATCATGACATTTAATTGCTAACATGCAACTTATGATCTTTCTAACATTTTATGAACAATTCTTATCAGTTCTACATGTAGGTCTCAAAACGGATCAAGAACCAAACTTTATCTTCATAATCATCGTCAATGATCTCTAACAAGTGCGGAATCCAAGTTAGAATCAAGAAAGCAAGTAGAAAAATGCAAACTTTTATAAACACTGAAAATTTCGAGTACAAGTGCCTCAATACATCTAGAGAGCAAATGCCTCGGGATTCCAACCTAAACCTGTACAAAATACGTCTATTTATACTAGGCCTAGGTGTACACGAAATCTAAAACAAAATTTCGAGTACACGAACACATGGTGTACTAGAAGTGGTTGTACTCGAAAATAATCAAAATCTGAGTGTTGACTCTTCCGGGTTGACTTTGTCAGTCTTCAACGTGTAGTGGGCTCTACAAACTCCCCCTAGACTGGCGAAGTCATCCGATTGGAAGAGTGACGTTATGCGGCCCAGCACTTGCATAAAGTTTCAGCTCGATAGCATAAGCAACTACTCGAGTGAATGGCTTAGCCTCTTCATCATTCCCAGAGTATACTCGTATAGAAGACTCGAGTAACTTCATCATGTCGTCCTTACCATACTTCAAGAGATCCATTGGATCAAGAATGTTATCAACATCATTAACATTGTCTTTGTTCTTGATGATGACTGCTGCGAGGTTTAGATCGTCATAGTACCAGGATAAGAAGTTGGCCAATGAATTTTCTGGAACTCTAGGAGATACGGTCAATGCTTGCTCAACACGAGGTGGAGGGTACTTGTAGTATATCCAAGGCTTCTTTGTCTTTGGATCGATAATGCAGGTTGAAGCAAACCGCCTTCCCTTGGCAGTGCCCATAACTGGAAAGTCCTTCTCACACTGATCTTTAATGAACTTGGCGAATAAATTGGCCTGTGAGTTCTTGGAAGGGTTGAGGAACATTGCTTTGTCTATGATTCGTATATCAACCTTGGGTAGTGAGCAAAAATCTTGCGGTTTCTTGAAGAACTCGACCTTTCCATTTCTTCTCTTGATTAGGTAAATATCTATTTCTTTATCATACATCCAGCAGCATACGTTCGACCTATCGTTACGAACCGCGAACAGGTTTCTATCGTCTGAAATAAAAGTATGCTCTGGATGCTAGTCATTCATCTCCTTGAACCATGCAGCTTTATCCACAGGAGGAGAAGGCGTCCAATCCTTCTTCTTGTCAAACCAGCTGTTAATCACTTCATGAAGAGAGGTGACCTCCTGTCCCAATGCATCAATGTATTTGTGGGCAAACAAATAATCGATATAAGGATCGGATGAGACATTGCCAAGTATGATGTTTTCTGGTTCTTCCTCTACAGATGCCCCTGCAGAAGGTGTAACATCAGTGCCGGAAACTTCACCGGAACAGTGATCTCTACAGTACATGAATAGCAAATCAGGTACATATTTCAGTTATCATTCGTATATCATTGTCATTACATGTATCATAGCACAGTTCAGATTCAGTTCAGAGAATCAAAGCTCAGAATTATGGTTCATCAGTCAGATATTTATCTGACGATACAGAACCATCATGTGATTATGTGTTAGGATTCTATTATGTATAAACGTATGTGAGCCTTTACTGAACAAAACAATATGGATGTTGTTACGTGAATGCTAAACCGACGGATTATTCGTATAGGTGACGATCTGTACGAAAAAATCTGGAAGTTTAACGTTCTGAATGATATCCAATAATTAGAAAACAATATTGAAAATTATAGTTATCACCGTGTTTGTACGGATGACGATCCGAACGAATACGCGCGATAATCGTACAATTCGATTTTAAACAGTAAATTAAATATTTTTGAAAATTTAAAATAAATAAAAGATATTTAGTTAATTTATTAGGAATCACAACCTAAAATAATTTTATGAATTGTATTTTAAAACCGGATCGTTTCGTTACGAAAACGACCAGAAACCGACCTTTTTATGCGAAACCGAACGAACCCGAACGAAACTGGGTATTTCCACCTCATTTAATGAGGCATTCAAGCCTTCCAACCACCACCACCAACTCATCTTCTTCACAAAAATTCGTTCCACTCTCTCTTTAAAATTATCTACCTTCTCTCTAAGATTTCTTCCTCATTTCTTCATGAAATCGACCCATCTTGGTGTCTAAACGACCATCATCACTTGTAGATCATTAAAGTACAACTGATCTAGACCTTTATCCAGCTGATTCGAGGTAAAACCCATATTTTTATCCGATTTTTAGGGTTTGAAAACCCTAGATCGAGCCACTCGTGAAACCGGCTAAACCCTCTAAAAACCCTTAATGAAATCACACAATATACACCTAGAAGAAGCTAGGAACCTGTTGTACACATTGGGATAGCCGTTTGATCGAAGAAATCAGGGCTGCCTTTTTGACCTGTGCGACAGGCCGAATGGCCAAGATGCCAGACCGCCGAATTGCTATAGCCGAAGAACCCTAGGCCGAAAGGCCCTTGGCCGAAGCAGCCATGCCCCTTCATTCGGCCAGCCTCATTATGTCGTTCAATACTCATTCGACCAGCCCTTCTTCACCGAACCAGGACTCACTCAAGCCATGCCATTCGGCCGAGACATTCATTCGCCCCTCCACAATCGGCCAGCCTCCTTTCGGCCAGGCCTCCATTCGACCAGGCTGGATCGGCCCAGGACACTTCCATTCGGCCAGAACCTAGTCGGCCCTCATTCGATCAAGGCTTGTGTCGGATTGAATTACTTAGGCATGCATGAGAAGGGTGACGTGTACCATGCATGGGAATGTTTTGAGTGCATGCAGGGGAGAGAATGACTTTAGGGTTCCCATGCAAATCAACTTTGATGGTTAATTACTTGACTAAACTTAGAGGTTATCAAGAAAAGGACCAAGGGATTTAATCTAGAAGTTATAATTGGTCTATGAAGCTAGAAATCTTTTAAAGAAAACAAAGGATAGACTTCTATTACAAGAAATCACATGAATCATGATATTATCTAAACAAGGATTGTCAACACTATATCGGAGATCAAAACAATAACCTAAAGGTTATAGGGTTGAATTAGGCATTAACACTTAAATCTTGACAAATCTATAAAGATGTAAGCGCTATCAAGGATTAGTTAACCAAAGCCATGAAAGAAATCAAGTAGAAAGCAAAGTTCAATCAATGGGTCGAGATTTGGCCCAATGGGCTTAACCTAAGCCCATCAATTGTTAACTATCTTTTCATTTAAATTAACTATATTTCGAAATAAAAGAAATTCAAACTATAACCATTATTAAATTTCCTTAAATTGATGAGTTCTAAATAAATGTTCGTCTTAAAATGAATTAATCTAAAATATTAACTAAGGAATTCTGATGTAATTAAAAATGAACCCTACTCATCTAGGGTTTATTGATGAATAATCTTGGAACATGGGTGACTTACGGGAAACATATAGATTAATCAGATAGAGTCATAGAAACACATTAGTAACCTAGGACACGTAGTTGCACACCGAGACCAAACCCTAGATACGATGACTGCTATATATACTTATCGTATTCGGATTCTCTTATAGCAACTCAGGTACTGAAGATATTTAGGTTACAGCAACGAGCGCGCATTTTGTGGTAATTCTATACAAAGCAACACAGGTGAGATCATTGCCCCTTTTCTAAACATTTTTGTTTTAAAACGCGGGGCTGAGAAGCATGTGTAAAATGTTTTAATTAAATTGTTTACTTTAATGCTTTAATTATTATATGTTGTTTTTATGATGTTTGTTCATAATCCTAGACTTATGTTTAGGAAATCTCTATGCCGAATTAACTAACACGTTAATTAAATTACACTTAGGAGTAATACCTAAATTCTATAACTCAAAATAATCCCTTAGTCCATCAAGTTCAAATTTCAGAATCTAAATTCAGAGTGAAATCAAAAGAACCAAAGCTAAAGATCAAATGCAATGAAATCAAAATCAAGTGTCTGATCAATAAACTCAGGATCCTACTCATGAATCTGTAATCATTGTGAAATCATGGAATTCTACAAATCAGAAATCAAGTGAATCATGAGAATCATAACCGTGTGTGAATCATTGAAATAATGAACTCATTATGATATAATGAAATCATTAATACTTAAAGTAAGGTGAGTTGTCAGTTTTATATAAATCGATACCACTTGTAACACACGGAAAGTCCCTTCACAGTAGTAGACTCTAGTAGTCGAGCTACATGGGCAATAACTTAAACTATGAGATGAAATCAAGGAAATCAAGAAGATAATAAATCAAAGGATATCCTAAAGTCCCGACGCATACAGTACACCAGTAGGTCTAGCTGATATGGGCATAATCATGAAAGTCCCGATGCATACAGGAGACTCCTTGTGAGTCATGCCTGATATGGGCCACGTGTGAGAGGGTACAACTTGGACAACCACCAACAACTAGGCCTAATTGATTGAGTCAAATAAGGCCCAATCATCAAGTCCTAGTTGTATTTAAATGCTTATTTATTTATTTAATTAAACATTTAATATCATGTTTCAAAAAATGATTTGGGTAATCATGACTTCATGGTAAACTCAAAAGATAATGGTAAATCTATTTGTGGAAATCAAATCCAAATTGAAGGTGAATGGAGTGAAACGCTTAATTATCGTCAATAA
The DNA here is from genome assembly GCA_009363875.1 of Mikania micrantha. Classification (NCBI taxonomy): domain Eukaryota; kingdom Viridiplantae; phylum Streptophyta; class Magnoliopsida; order Asterales; family Asteraceae; genus Mikania; species Mikania micrantha. Next base: position 47,893,907 of record CM018682.1, on the reverse strand, counting down.
CAATATGCTATGTGATTGGGTATGTGGTGGGATGTTGGCTGGGGCTTGTTCCCCTACATATGCCCTATATATAAGCATACTTGATTAGATAGCATAGATGGTTATTGATGAGGTTAAGGTTGTCATTTCGGGGGATCAAGGTAAACATTTTCAGAGTAATCAGATTCTACGAATCAGATGCTATGAAATCGAAGTTGTGGGATGAAACGCTTACTTATCACCAGGAACAATACATCATGTGATTTGGTATGTGGTGGGATGTTGGCTGGGGCTTGTTCCCCTACATATGCCCTATATATAAGCATACTGAATTGGATGGTGTAGGTGGTTAATGGTGAGGTTAAGGTTGTCATTCAGGTTATTCAAACTCATTTTCTAAAACTACATGAACTCACCAACCATGTTTTGACTTGATCTTTTTGCATGACTTCTCAGGTGATGAACAGGTCAACTAAGAAGTTATTACTCTTCGACTAGGACTTCAGATAGAAGTCTTAGTATTTTTGGACCTGCATACTTTTGGAACATCATTATAAAATTATTTTGTATATCTTGTATAGTTACAAGATAGAAACTTTATGATGTTTATGGTATATTTTCATTGTTAAATTATAAACGATATCGATGAAATTTAACTTTGTAATTATATTCTATTTAGCATTTTCTCAATTATATCATGTGCAATGTAAACAATCTGATCATCACGATTATCACTCACGATATCGCGCCCCGGGAACCTTCCGCCCGACGGGGAAATCCGATCCAACCCCGCCGGCTCGGGGTGTGACAAATTGGTATCAGAGCCATGGTTATAGAGAAATATAGGTCACGTATTTAAACGGTTTGGCCTAGGCTATAACCTAGGGACCCTACATGTAGAGAACACAAGACTTAAGACTTTACTTGCATACTGTCTTCTGTATTCGATCATTGCACTAACTAATAACTTTATTGGTTATGATCAGAATGCTGCCGAGAAGAGAAACTCCCTCATTACCACCACACGGTTTGGCTCCACACTCTTCGACACCATCACCATCTGATTCACCACTGCCACCTCCTCCACCGCCTCCTCCTCCGCTGCTAACCCAATCATCTGGCCCGAGCACAACACCAATGCTGGATCCTGCCACTATCGCATTAGTGACTTTTCTGAGCAGTCAGATGACCAGTCAGATGAAAGAAGCGCTACCGGAAATGTTCAGCCGTTTCCGTAACGAGATCAACAATACTGGCAACTCATCAGGAGAAGTCAGTGGAAACACTGGTGGTGCTTCAAACCACTCCTACAAGTCCTTTATGGGATGTAAGCCACCCAGTTTTAGTGGGTCTGAAGGAGCCGTTGGATTAATCCAAAGGATAGTAATGATTGAAGCTACCCTGGACCTCTGCAGTTGCCCAGAGGATCACAAGGTTCACTACTCCGCTGGAACATTCAACAAGCGAGCCTTAACTAGGTGGAATGGCCAAGTTAATGTTAGAGGAAGAGATGAAGCTATGGCTATGCCATGGGAAGACTTCAAGACTTTACTGAGGACTGAGTTTTGCCCCAAGAACGAGCTACAAAGATTGGGAGTGGAATTGTCTAACCATGTGATGAAAGGGGCAGACCACATGGGATATACGACTCATTACCACGAGTTGGTTGCTTTGGTGCCAGATATGGTACCGACTCTGGAGAAGCGGAGTGACAGGTATGTATGTGGGTTACCAGTCTGCATACAAGGATTAGTGGTTGCTGCAAATCCAGTCACATTGGAGTCTGCGGTGAGTTTGTTTGGGAAGCTCACGGATATGATGGTAGCCTCAAGAGTTTTAAAGAAGGAGGCTGACTCCGGCAAGAACAAAGCCGAGTCATCGAAGAAACCCCACCAACACCAGAAGAAAAAGCAGAAGACTCTGAAAAATTACACCATGGCTACTCCCCTAAATCAAGTAGCTATGGCACCTCAAAATGTGCACAAGAAACAGTACACTGGCCCACACCCTCTGTGTAACAAGTGCCAGTATCTTCATGCTGCAAATAATCCCTGCCGTCACTGCACGGGATGTGGAAGAAAGGGACATTGGGTCCAGAATTGCAGGATGACTCAAAATCAAGCAGCCAACAATACTGCTTTAACTCTTCCTCCACCTAACAACCAGAAAAACGGTGTTTGCTATAACTGTGGCGAACAGGGCCACTTTGCGAAGAACTGCTCGAAGAAGGCACAACCGGCAGCTCAAGCACCCCGTGGAAGAGCTTTTGTCATAAGAGCTCCAGCTGCACGCCAAGACCCGAATTTGGTCACTGGTACATTTCTCTTACATGACTTTTATGCATCTATTTGACACTGGTGCGGACCAGAGTTTTATCTCTACCGATTTTGCATGCCAACTAGATTCTATAGAGGAACAGTTAGACTCCCCTTACATCATTGAAGTAGCTAACGGAAAACAAATCACAGTTAGTACAGTATACAGGGATTGCCCGTTGACACTTAATGGTCATACATATGCCATCGATTTGATACCGATGGAATTGGGTAGTTTTGATATCATTGTTGGAATGGATTGGCTTTCCTCTAACCGAGTGGAAGTCATCTGTTCTGAGAAGCTGCTTCGAGTTCATTGCCGGATGACTGTGTATTGGAAGTCAAAGGGAATCAAGCAAAACGAAGTGTCAAAATCATTTCTTGCATAAAGGCACGTAAGTGTTTACAGAAGCAGTGTGTAGCTTTCCTGGCTCACGTGGTGGAAAAGGAGAAAGACAAGAAAAAGATACAAGACGTACCGGTAGTGAAAGAGTATCCAGTAGTATTCCCTGAAGATCTACCAGGTTTGCCACCTGCGCGACCGGTAGAGTTCCCAATTGACTTAGTTCCTGGAGCAACTCCTGTTGCTAAATCTCCTTACAGGTTAGCACCTTCGGAGATGCAGGAATTGTCAAACCAGTTACAGGAGTTACTGGATAAAGGATTCATCAGACCGAGCTACTCACCTTGGGGAGCTCCAGTCTTGTTCGTGAAGAAGAAAGAAGGATCGTTTAGAATGTGCATCGACTATCGAGAACTGAACAAGTTGACTATCAAGAATCGGTATCCATTGCCAAGGATTGATGACTTGTTTGATTAGTTACAAGGAGCTCAGTATCTCTCGAAGATCAATCTAAGGTCCGGGTATCACCAACTTAGAGTTCAAGACGAAGACGGCATTCCGAACCAGATACGGACATTACGAATTCATGGTGATGCCTTTCGGATTGACGAATGCACCGGCAGTTTTCATGGATCTCATGAACCGAGTGTGCAAGCCATATTTGGATCAGTTTGTCATTGTTTTTATCGATGACATCCTGATTTATTCGAAGAGTAAAGCTGAACACGAGGAACACCTCAGGAAAATCTTGGAGCTGTTGAAGAAGCAGAAATTTTATGCCAAATTCTCAAAGTGTGAATTCTGGCTAAGAGAAGTTCAATTTCTGGGTCATGTAGTCAACAGCGAGGGAATACACGTAGATCCTGCCAAGATTGAAGCGATAAAGAACTGGGACACTCCGAGGACACCGACGGAGATAGGGTCTTTTCTGGGTTTGGCATGTTATTATAGAAGGTTTATCTCAAACTTTTCTAAGATAGCTTTGCCTCTCACTAAATTAACTCAGAAGAGTGAACCGTTTGTCTGGGAGCAGAAACAAGAAGATGCTTTTCAGACTTTGAAACAGAAGTTGTGTGATGCTCCAATTCTATCTCTCCCGAAAGGATGTGATGACTTTGTTGTTTATTGTGATGCTTCCCATCAGGGACTTGGTTGCGTACTAATGCAACGGGACAAAGTTATCGCTTATGCATCCAGACAGTTAAAAGTTCATGAGAAGAACTACACTACTCATGATCTTGAATTGGGAGCTGTAATCTTCGCACTGAAGATCTGGAGACATTACTTATATGGAACCAAGTGTACCATATTTACTGATCACAAGAGTCTGCAGCACATCTTCGATAATAAGGAACTCAACATGCGACAACGCCGTTGGGTTAAACTTCTGAATGATTACGATTGTGTGATCAAGTATCATCCGGGAAAGGCGAACGTTGTAGCTGATGCCTTGAGCCGGAAGGAACGGGTCAAACCCTTGCGCGTTAGAGCAATGGCAATGACGGTGCAGACCAGTTTACAAGACAAGATAATTCAAGCACAACAAGAATCAGTTGACAGAGGAAATTTGAAGAAAGAGCTTGACTGTGGAGCGGAGAAACAATTTGAGACTAAGTCTGATGGGATGATCTACTACCAGAATCGTATATGGATTCCGGTGGTAGATGAATTGAGAAAACTTATCTTCGATGAAGCGCACAAAACTAAATACTCTATTCATCCAGGCGCTGATAAAATGTACCAAGACTTGCGCGGATTTTATTGGTGGCCTGGAATGAAGAAAGACACAGCCGAGTATGTTGGTAAATGTCTTACGTGTGCGAAGGTAAAAGCGGAACACCAGAAGCTGTCTGGCTTACTAGAACAGCCTGAGATTCCGCTCTGGAAGTGGGAACAAATAGCTATGGATTTTGTTACCAAGCTACCCCGCACTTCCAGTGGTTATGATACGATCTGGGTTATCATTGATCGTTTGACAAAATCTGCTCACTTCTTGCCAATGCGTATATCAACGAGATAGTGGTACGCCATGCTGTGCCATTGTCTATTATTTCTGACAGAGATAGCAGATTCACATCAAGGTTCTGGCAATTGTTGCAGAAATCTCTAGGGACGCAGTTAAATCTTAGTACAGCTTATCATCCACAAACGGACGGTCAAAGCGAACGTACAATTCAGACCCTGGAGGACATGTTAAGAACCTGTGTGTTGGATTTTGGTGGGAATTGGGATTCCCATTTGCCACTGATCGAATTCTCCTACAATAACAGTTATCATAGCAGTATCGGATGTGCACCATTCGAGGCTCTTTATGGCCGGAAATGTCGATCACCGATCTGTTGGACTGAAGTGGGAGATAACCGTATAACTAGGCCAGAACTTATTCAAGAAACCACTGACAAGATTGCCCAAATTCAACGAAGACTACAAGCTACTAGAAGCAGACAGAAAAGTTACGTCGATAAACGACGAAAGCCGTTGGAATTCCAAATGGGAGACCGTGTTATGTTAAAAGTTTCTCCATGGAAAGGCGTAGTTCGATTCGGAAAGAAAGGCAAATTAGCACCACGATACGTGTGACCGTTCGAGATCATCGAGCGTATTAGTCCTGTGACGTATAGACTGAGACTACCAAATGAACTCAGTGGTGTGCATGACGTGTTTCACGTCTCGAACTTAAAGAAATGCCTTGCTGACGAATCACTTATCATCCCGATTGAAGAAATTCAAGTGGATGAACAGTTACATTTTATTGAAGAACCTTTAAAGATTATGGATCGCAAGGTCAAGCAACTGAGGCGAAGCCGTATTCCGATCGTGAAGGTTCGTTGGAACTCAAGGCGCGGACCCGAGTTTACTTGGGAACGTGAAGATCACATGAAGTTAAAGTATCCCCAATTGTTTGAAGAGGAAGCTGTGCCCGATAACAACTCTTAAATTTCGGGACGAAATTTCTTTAACAAGGGGAGACTGTAACATCAGTGCCGGAAACATCACCGGAACAGTGATCTCTACAGTACATGAACAGCAAATCAGGTACATATTTCAGTTATCATTCGTATATCATTGTCATTACATGTATCATAGCACAGTTCAGATTCAGTTCAAAGAATCAAAGCTCAGAATTATGGTTCATCAGTCAGATATTTATCTGACGATACAGAACCATGATGTGATTATGTGTTAGGATTCTATTATGTATAAACGTGTGTGAGGCTTTACTGAACAAAACAATATGGATGTTGTTACGTGAATGCTAAACCGACGGATTATTCGTATAGGTGACGATCTGTACGAATAAATCTGGAAGTTTAACGTTCTGAATGATATCCAATAATTAGAAAACAATATTGAAAAGTATAGTTATCCCCGTGTTTGTACGGATGACGATCCGAACGAATACGCGCGATAACCGTACGATTCGATTTTGAACAGTAAATTAAATATTTTTGAAAATTTAAAATAAATAAAAGATATTTAGTTAATTTATTAGGAATCACAACCTAAAATAATTTTATGAATTCTATTTTAAAACCGGATCGTTTCGTTACGAAAACGACGAGAAACCGAAGTTTTTACGCGAAATCGAACGAACCCGAACGAAACTGGGTATTTCCACCTCATTTAATGAGGCATTCGAGCCTTCCAACCACCACCACCAACTCATCTTCTTCCCAAAAATTCGTTCCACTCTCTCTCTCTAGAATTCTCTACCTTCTCTCTAAGATTTCTTCCTTATTTCTTCATGAAATCGACCCATCTTTGTGTCTAAACGACCAACTTGGTGTCTAAACGACCATCATCACTTGGCCGAAGCAGCCATGCCCCTTCATTCGGCCAGCCTCATTCTGTCGCTCAATACTCATTCGACCAGCCCTTCTTCGTCGAACCAGGACTCACTCGAGCCATGCCATTCGGCCGAGACAGTCATTCGCCCCTCCACAATCGGCCAGCCTCCTTTCGGCCAGGCCTCCATTCGACCAGGCTGGTTCGGCCCAGGATACTTCCATTCGAGCAGAACCTAGTCGGCCCTCATTCGATCAAGGCTTGTGTCGGATTGAATTACTTAGGCATGCATGAGAAGGGTGACGTGTACCATGCATGGGAATGTTTTGAGTGCATGCAGGGGAGAGAATGACTTTAGGGTTCCCATGCAAATCAACTTTGATGGTTAATTACTTGACTAAACTTAGAGGTTATCAAGAAAAGGACGAAGGGATTTAATCTAGAAGTTATAATTGGTCTATGAAGCTAGAAATCTTTTAAAGAAAACAAAGGATAGACTTCTATTACAAGAAATCACATGAATCATGATATTATCTAAACAAGGATTGTCAACACTATATCGGAGATCAAAACAATAACCTAAAGGTTATAGGGTTGAATTACGCATTAACACTTAAATCTTGAGAAATCTATAAAGATGTAAGCGCTATCAAGGATTAGTTAACCAAAGCCATGAAAGAAATTAAGTAGAAAGCAAAGTTCAATCAGTGGGTCGAGATTTGGCCCAATGGGTTTAACCTAAGCCCATCAATTGTTAACTATATTTCGAAATAAAAGAAATTCGAACTATAACCATTATTAAATTACCTTAAATTGATGAGTTCTAAATAAATGTTCTTCTTAAAATGTATTAATCTAAAATATTAACTAAAGAATTGTGATGTAAATAAAAATGAACCCTACTCATCTAGGGTTTATTGATGAATAATCTTGGGATATGGGTGACTTACGAGAAACATATAGATTAATCAGATAGAGTCATAGAAACACATTAGTAACCTAGGACACGTAGTTGCACACCGAGACCAAACCCTAGATACGACGACTACTATATATACTTAGCGTATTCGGATTCTCTTAAAACAACTCAAGTACTGAAGATATTTAGGTTACAGCAACGAGCGCACATTTTGTGGTAATTCTATACAAAGCAACATAGGTGAGTTCATTTCCCCTTTTCTAAACATTTTTGCTTTAAAACGCGGGGCTGAGAAGCATGTGTAAACTGTTTTAATTAAATTGTTTACTTTAATGCTTTAATTATTATATGTTGTTTTTATGAATGTTTGTTCATAATCGTAGACTTATGTTTACGAAATCTCTATGCCGAATTAACTAACACGTTAATTAAATTACACTTAGGAGTAATACCTAAATTCTACAACTCTAAAGAAACCCTTAGTCCATCAAGTTCAAATTTCAGAATCTAAATTCAAAGTGAAATCAAAAGAACCAAAGCTAAAGATCAAATGCAATGAAATCAAAATCAAGTGTGTGATCAATAAACTCAGGATCCTATTCATGAATCTATAAGCATTGTGAAATCTTGGAATTCTACAAATCAGAAATCAAGTGAATCATGGGAATCATAACCGTGTGTGAATCATTGAAATAATTAACTCATTATGATATAATTCAATCATTAATACCTAAAGTAAGGTGAGTTGTTAGTTGTATATAAATCGAGACCACGTGTAACACACGGAAAGTCCCTTCACAGTAGTAGACGCTAGTAGTCGAGCTACATGGGCAATAACTTAAATTATCAGATGAAATCAAGGAAATCAAGAAGATCATAAATCAAAGGATATCCTAAAGTCCCAACGCATACAGTAGACCAGTAGGTCCAGCTGATATGGGCATAATCTTGAAAGTCCCGACGCATACAGGTAGACTCCTTGTGAGTCATGGCTGATATGGGCTACGTGTGAGAGGGTACAACTTGGACAACCACCAACAACTAGGCCTAATTGATTGAGTCAAATAAGGCCCAATCATCAAGTCCTAGTTGTATTTAAACGCTTATTTATTTATTTAATTAAGCATTTAATATCATGTTTCAACAAATGATTTGGGTAATCATGACTTCATGGTAAACTCAAAAGATAATGGTAAATCTATTTGTGGAAATCAAATCTAAATTGAAGGTGAATGGAGTGAAACGCTTTTGGCTGGGGCTTAGGTCGTAATTTCGGGGGATCAAGGTAAACATTTTCAGAGTAATCAGATTCTACGAATCAGATGCTATGAAATCGAAGTAGTGGGATGAAACGCTTAATTATCACCAGGAACAATACATCATGTGATTTGGTATGTGGTGGGATGTTGGCTGGGTCTTGTTCCCCTACATATGCCCTATATATAAGCATATTGAATTGGATGGTGTAGGTGGTTAATGGTGAGGTTAAGGTTGTCATTCAGGTTATTCAAACTCATTTTCTAAAACTACATGAACTCACCAACCATGTGTTGACTTGATCTTTTTGCATGACTTCTCAGGTGATGAACATGTCAACTAAGAAGTTATTACTCTTGGACTAGGACTTCAGATAGAAGGCTTAGTATTTTTGGACCTGTATACTTTTGGAACATCATTATACAATTATTTTGTATATCTTGTATAGTTACAAGATAGAAACTTTATGATGTTTATGGTAGACTTACATTGTTAAATTATAAACGATACTGATGTAATTTAACTTTTTAATTCTATTCTATTTAGCATTTTCTCAATTATATCATGTGCAATGTAAACAATCTGATCATCACGATTATCACTCACGATATCGCGCCCCAGGAACCTTCCGCCCGACGGGGAAATCCGATCCAACCCCGCCGGCTCGGGGTGTGACAGAAGGTTCAGCTCCTTCCTTAGTCTTTTCACCAGACCACTCAAAGTTAAAATCCTCTGGTAAGTCATCAAACCAACTATCAAGGCCATCTCCTGATGTTTCATCATAAGAAGTCAAATAGTTGTCACAAAAAGATTTCGGTCCTAAAAAAAAAACTTTAGCTTAAACGGACCGAAATCTTTTTGTTGTTTTTGTATATTTTGACTCAAAGAACGAAAAATCTTTTTGTTGTTTTGTAAATTTTCTCCCCCTAAATTTGTGAACAGACTAGGACACTAATTTTAATGTATTTAAAAAATTGCTATTAGTGTGATGAAACAAGAAGTCAAATAGTTGTCACAAAAAGATTTCGGTCCTTTTAAGTCAAATAGTTGTCACACATTCCTTAGTCTGTTCACAATTTCACAATTTCACAAAAAGATTGGCTTCGTGAAAGATTGCTTTCAGGCAAGACATTTTGAGCTGGAATTGACCGACTCCTAGTGAGAACTCCTTCTGAAAGAGGTCCAATGATGTTTTCCACAGGATGATCCTTGTTGATGCTAAGTGTTGGCACTTCCTCCACAGTTAAGTTGTGAATTGCTGAGGTGTGTCAGCTGATTATCATTTGAGGAAGATAGGTCATCATAAGGAGCAGCTTCACTTGTTGTAGCTTCTTTATCCACACAATGTTCCTCAGGAATGTTATCTGTGAATAGTGGATTATCAAAGGTCTGGTGGGAGGAAGATGAGACTGGATCAGTTTCAGGAAGTGGTTGAACAGACTGAGAAGTGTCTGGTTTTGATGGAAGAACTTCATGCATCGGAGTTGGCTGATCTGGAGGAGCTCGGGTATACATGCCTGGAGGATCAACTGACAGAAGCTTTGGATTACAAGGAACATAGTCAACCCTATAGTTGACATCATCATCCTTGTAGAAGTCATCAGCTTGCTCAGATGCTCCTGCGTTCTCGGAGGTAGTGCTGAAAGGCTCAAAAGTGGAGTCATACTCAAACAGCAAGTTTGGACCAGAACCGGCATCAGTAGAGTTCATCTCTTGCCAATCAATATAGTATGATTCCACGATCATCTGAGTCTTCTTGTTATAAACTCTGTAGGCTGCCTTCTCGGACGAATAGCCCACAAAGTAACACTCATCTGCCTTATCATCAAACTTGTGTTTGGGCTCTGTATGAAGAAGAGTACACGGACATCCAAACGACTTGAAGTGACCAACTTTCGGCTTCTGATCGAAAAGAATCTCATAGGGAGTCTTCTGATGGCGCTTGTTCAGAAGTGCTCGATTTTGAACATAGCAAGCGGTGTTAACTGCTTCGGCCCAGAAGAAGATTGGCAGTTTAGATTCTGACAGCATTGTTCGTGCAGCTTCTATAAGCGTTCTGTTCCTCCTTTCAGCAACTCCATTTTGTTGAGGTGTTCTGGCTGCACTGTACTGCCTAGCAATCCCTTTCTCATCACAGAAATCTATAAGAGTCTGATTTCTGAATTCAGTGCCATTATCAATTCTAATCACCTTGACTTTTAGATTCTTCTGATTTTCAAACAAGGTAATAAACTTCTTCAGAATCTCTTGTGTTTCGTCCTTCTTGGCCAAAAAGAACACCCAAGTGAATCTGGAATAATCATCAGTCACAACAAGACAATATGACTTCTTCCCGATACTCATTACATTGACTGGTCCGAAGAGATCCATATGAAGAAGTTGAAGAACTGAAGAGATAGAATTGAAAAGTTTAGGCTTATGGGGTCTCTTGTGTTGCTTCCCCTTGGCACATGCAATGCATTTCTCAATGGTGGAAAAGTCTTTAGAAGGCAAGCCGATAACGTGATCTCCCTTGGCTAACCTTTTTAGATTCTTCAGATTTACGTGACCCAGTCGCCTATGCCATAAGAGACAGTCATGCTCCAATGCCTTTGAGAACAAGCAAGTGTTCTCTGTGAATGATTCTGAGTTCATGTTGATAATGTAGGCATTGTTTATCCTTGGAGTTCTCATCAGAATCCACTTCTCAGGCATTACAAAGCCAGGCTTCAGAATAAGACACTCCTTGTTTGTGAAGTGTGTGGAAAAGCTCTTGTCACAGATTTGAGAAACACTCAAAAGACTATGATTGAGCTCTTCAACATAGTACATGTCTTCAAAACTGAGAGTTCCATTTTTGACCGTGCCCTTCATGCTTATCTTTCCTCCCTTGTCTCCCGCAAATAATACATAACCTCCGTAGAATGGTGTAACCTCATGTAACTGAGAGAAATCCCCAGTCATATGCTGGGAGCAACCACTATCAACATACCAAACATTTTTAAGCTTGCTTGGTTGTCCCTGCATCACACACAATCAATTAATGAGAGACCGGTACCCAAATCATAATAGACTTAGGTACTTTGGAAATCGCATAGACTTTGTTTCTGGGTTTGGGTCTGTTCTTGGGTCTGTCTGAATTGTTTTTAATGTATCTTGACTCGCTTCCACTGCCAAGGTCAACTAGTTTTACCTTAGGTTTTTGAAAAGAGTTAGCCTTAGTTTTAAAACTCTTTGGATTTTTCTTATGTAAACCAGGTTGAGTTTGGTTTGATTTCTTGTCCCTTTTAGCAGTGGAAGGAATCTGAGTCTGAGTCCCCTTTTGAGAGGTTACCTTAGGCTTGGAGGATGGAACTGTCCTCAAATATTTGCTAACCAGTTTAGCCTTAGGTGTGACCTTCTGATTCTTCCCATAGAAGAACTCAGTAGGTCGGTGCAGACAATGTCGAGCAATGTGGCCTGGTTTACCACATCCAAAGCAGCAGACTTTCTGGTGAAATTCAATTGGGTCAAAGGGCTTTACATCACAGTTACTTTGGTCAGAGGATAAGTTTGAAGAAACTTGTTCCAAGGATCCTGTTGGAACATAAGGCTCACAATTAGGATTTAATTGTGAACCTTCCTCCTTGGTAACTGTGGAATGAGCTAGTGCTGCCTGCTTTATCAAAGAAGAGGAAGTTGATTGTGAGATGTGATTTATAGCAAAAGTCTTCTGAAAACTTTTTAACATATCATTAGGCTTAATGTTAATTTCATCAAATTTTCCAACAAAATCAGTTTTTGGAACAAAAGATGATTGACTCGTAGATGTTGAACAATCTGTGCTCCTCCTAGCACTTCTTTCTACCTCCTCCTCTGAACCTGTAACACTTAGTTTTTCTGCACAAACCTCAGAATCATTAGTCATAACAGGGTCAACAGTGAGTATAACAGGTTTGGTGGGAAAATCACAAGCACGATCAGAATCTAATTTCAAGTTATCAACAGATGTGTTGATCCTTGGCATGCTTGAGTAATTATGGTTAAATGGTGGTTCACACTCAGTATAACCAAGACCCTTACCCCTCTTTTCCCTATATTGTATGTTTACCATGCTTTCTAAAACTTCGCTTGAATAATCAAATTTTTCACATTTTACTGAAGTTTTAGAAAGCTGAGTTTTAACTTGGTCCAACTCCAAAGTGAGTTCATTGATTTTTCGTCAAGCATCTCGATTGTTGGACTCTTTGTCACTTAGAAGTTCTTTTAACCTTGCCACATCACGACCCTCAGCTTCAAGTTTCCTTTTAAAAATTCCTTCATTTTTAAGAAATTCTGAGTTAAAGTATTTAAGTTTGGTTACTTCTTTGTTTAGTGATTCATTATGTGATCTATACTTAAATACTTTATCTATGCATGAGGTAGAGCAAAGATTTTCTGTTACCTCCTTCTGCTTGTCGTTCACCTCAGCCATGAATGCGTGACTCAAAGTCAGCTCCAGTTCCTGCACTTGATCACTCCAGTCATAAGAGTTAGTCTCTTGGGTCACCAGTGCTTTGGACGTACTAGCACTTCCTCCTGCAGCAGCAGTCACAACTTTCTCTTCAGGCTTCTTTTCTCCTTCCCTGACCACCTTTGGCTGCTTACACTCTCTAGCAAAATGACCGGGCTGATCACAGTTGTAGCACCTAAGTGTTGACTTATCAAATCCAAGTTTCTTTCCTGGGTTGTTTCCAAAGCTGTTTCTCCATATCTTTTGATAAACTTCTTTGCTCTAAACACCGCCATAACTATCTGCCATGAGATATCCATTTCTTCAACATCAGCTGGATTTATCTGCTCCAGATTGTCCTGAGTAAGATTGGCAGGTGCCAATTCTCCTGCTATGAATGCATTGTAGCTGTTCATGAAACCCTTAAACAACAGCATATTTTCTTCACTTTCTGGATTGATTTTGGGCACTGATCCAGCCTGTCCAGAGGAGAAGAATGCAGTCTCAAAAGGAATTGACTGAGATGAGGAAGGTTGATAGTGTTGCATCCCTGAGGCTTGAAGATTGATTGCTGATAGAAGAGCAGAGTTTTCAGATACAGGTGCAATGCCCATTGAGCTGGCATGATTCAGTGCTCTCTGCTTATCATCCATATCGTAGGAATTGATAATCGAAATCAGCTCACTCAGAGATGTCTTGTACATATCCTTTGTTCTTTTGATTGTTGTGTAGTGTGAGTTCCAGGTGTAAGGTAGTGAGTTCATAAGTTTCTTGTTCACTTCTCCCTTAGTCATCACAATCCCAGAACTTGTCATCTCGGTCATCAATTGGGTGAATCTATTCAGCTGTGCTTCAAGGGACACTCCCTTAATGTGATTAAACATGTTGAACCTTTGTCTCAACATATCCTTGCGACTCTCTCGCATGTCTCCATTTCCTTCAAACAGTTCAATCAAGGCATTCCATAGTTCCTTTGCGGTCTTGTGTTCTTTAAACCCATGAGCTACTTCAGTTGATAGGGCCATTGTGATTGATGCATATGCCTTTTCATCCTTTTCCATCATAAGGATGTCATTGTCTGTGTATAACTCAGGATCCTTAGCAACAAGAGGACCATTGATCTCACTTTGGTATGAGGGCACAAAGGGACCCTCTTCAATGGATCTCCACAGCTTTGGATCTGTATACTTGATAAATGATTGAAATCTGAATTCCCAATCTTGGAAGTTATCTCCCGACACAAGCCTCGGTGGCTTTGTTCCGGTGCCGATCTCATTGTCCAGATTGAGTAAGTTGGACAGGTTTGTCAGATTCTTTGAAGCCATGCTGGATTAGAAAAATTTCTAAGTCTTGTTCACTAAGTCCCTGTAGAACAGATCACCAAACACTGCCCAAAGATAAAACAGATCACTTTATACTCGAAGTTCAATGTGTGTTCGAATTTCCTTGTAATAAAAAATCCTCCTGTATACGAAGAGAAGTCTGTACTCGAAATCCCCTTGTACTCGAAAATGACACTGTATTCGAAATTCCTTTTGTACTCGAAATCCCCTTGTACTCGAAGTAACCTTTGTAGTCGAAGATCTCTTGTACTCGAACTGTAGCTATACATCGAACACTCTATCTGTACTCGAAATAGCTGAACTCGAAAATTTTGAACTCGAAAATACTTAAGAAAAATTCTATAAAATTATTTCTTAAAATTTGGAGTTCCAAAGTTACACAACAGCTAGATAGAGTAGAGAAGAATGATAAAGTATTAAACTTGCTTTAAAAAGTTGTTACCTTGATGATGAAAAGAGCACTCAAGCTCTGATACCACTTGTAGGTCTCAAAACGGATCAAGAACCAAACTTTATCTTCATAATCATCATCAATGATCTCTAAAAACTGTGGAATCCAAGTTAGAATCAAGAAAGCAAGTAGAAAAATGCAAACTTTTATAAACACTGAAAATTTCGAGTACAAGTGCCTCAATACGTCTAGAGAGCAAATGCCTCGGGATTCCAACCTAAACCTGTACAAAATACGTCTATTTATACTAGGCCTAGGTGTACACGAAATCTAAAACAAAATTTCGAGTACACGAACACATGGTGTACTAGAAGTGGCTGTACTCGAAAATAATCAAAATCTGAGTGTTGACTCTTCCGGGTTGACTTTGTCGGTCTTCAACGTGTAGTGGGCTCTACACTACATCAATACCACACCATGGTTGAATCCCGAACCTCATTTGTATAGTTAAGATATTACTTTCAGTAGCTAATTGCAATTAGTAACTTATTTATACCCATGCATCTAAGGGTTTTACCCCAGTATGCTTAATGCATCACCAAACAGGTCGCTAAGCAAGTGTAATAGGCATTTAGCTACATTGGCATGTTTACTTACATCTCGAACTTGGGTTTTGAGTCTTTGTTTAAGTTTAGGTACTACTGTGATTACTCTAAATCTCTTAAACCAAGGCTCTAATACCAACTTGTGACACCCGCCTCCCGGAACCATCACTAAATCGGAATTACATTAGAACACATGGCATAATAGAGATAACCAACGGAACTTTTATTAATATAACACAAGTTCCAAAACAAGATGCCAGCATGATATAATTTTCATCATCGTATATGCCAAAATTTCCATCAGCTTGTTATTCTTTCAATCACGCCTTGCCCTTGCCATGCCTACATAAAGCCTTATCTTTCCTTGATATGCATACTAAAAGGGATCAGTTTTCACTGGTGAGTTCTAAGTTTTAACCATACAAAAATTAAGATAACATGACTAGGAAAAGATTTACATGACACGTTTTAAAAAATAATAATGGGAATTCACAATCATAAAACAGACAAACTTTGTGCAAAAAAAGTTTCAAACCAATAACCGGGTTACAAGAACCCAAAACCGCCTGGTTACCAAAACCCAAATACCAATCCGCCAAGTCCATGGTATGGTTACCACCTGCCAAGTCCAAAGTGTGGTAGCCGTTATATTGCATCTATAGTAATATCAAGCCACTGTCTAGGGTCACATTCTGTTGGACCAAAAGAACCAATGAGCCTGATCAGAAAATCCTCTAAGTCCCACAGGCTCACAACAACTGAAATAGAACACAAAGGCTGAAGACAAACAACTGTTGAAGAGAAGATCTGAAGAGTTACAAGCTCTGAAGAACAAGTCTTCAGACGTTGTTCACAACAGCTGAAGTGTTAGCTTTCAGCTGTTGTGGTGTTTAGTTTAGTCTTCAGTAGTTTCCTTTCAATACTTGTAAAAAGTCTGATGAGTAGTTTACTCATCAGATGTTGTCGTCTTCTTTCAGTAGTTTAGTTATTTTCAGTAGTTATATTTTGTCTGTTAGATGTCAACATCTTGTGACATCATCAGACGTCACTGCTTCTATATTAGGGCAGTTGACACATTGAATTTTGTAACGAAGTTATTGCGATTGAAAGAATTATTCCTTTTGCAGAAATTCTCTTTCTATAACAAACTTGTGCTTTACTGTTTGATTGAATTAACTTTGTTCTTGCTAATATTGAGCTAATTCATCGTTGAATTCCGCTGCTATTGATCAAATGAGAACATCTGATCCTACAAATGGTATCAGAGCTGGTTAATCATTGATCGATTATACAATTGATCTCTGAAACTGCTCAATTCAGTTCTCTGGTTGATCGAATTAGCCGATTAGTAAGAATTCGTTATAGATTGACATTTTCTGTTAACTTCTGTTGATTTGTTTTTGAATATCAATTTGTGTTGAATCAATTGGTTGGAATTTACATTAATTCATTTGAATTTCCTTGCTATTGAGTGAATCTGAGATCATGACTACTCCAAACAATGATCCGCACAATACAGGCTCCGCAACCAAGCCTCCTATGCTGGTTCGGATTGAGTACAACATTTGGCAACGTCGAATGCTACATCACCTGTCAATTAATAGTGCAGGATGTTGGAAATCTGTATTGCATGGTCCGTATAAACCCATGATCACTGACCCTGAAACTAAAATCATGATTCCGAAACCATCGGATATGTATTCAGATGAGGATATCAAATTGTTTGAAATTGATGCGAAAGCTCATGGTATTCTGGCCATGGCTTTGCCGAATGAGATTTATTCAGGCTTAATGCATCATGATACTGCTCATGATCTATGGGTTGCACTGAAAGAACAATTTGGTGGAACCGATGAGGTTTTAGCAAACACAAGAGAAATCCTTGCACAGCAGTATGAGACCTTTTCTCATAGAAAGGGTGAATCATTGACTTAACAGTTTGAGCGGTTTTCCTGTCTGATTTCTGAGTTAAAAATGGTTAAACAGGAATATACCAATAGTCAGATGAACAACAGGTTTCTTAGATCATTGCCTGAGAGATGGGATACTTATACTATCATCCTACGCTCCAGTGCAAATCTAGAACATCTATCTCTCACCCAACTCCATGGGAAACTCTTAACATTTGAGAGAGAGGTAGAACAGAAAAGAAAGCTGTCTTCATCTGGCAAGCTCACTGATGACTGTATTCCCGGAAATACTGCTTTGATTGGTCAAGAGTCTGAGTTTAATGGGTCTGAATGTTCTTATGATGAACATATTGATTTCTCTACTAACAATGTTGAACATGCTTTTGTGGGAGTTGATGGTAATGCAGGAAATTATGGTGATAATCTGTGTTTTGTGATGGATGACTTGAAAGGAATCCCAGATGATGATCTGGAGGAAATGGATATTTTAAGTCAGATGGCATTAATCAACATCAGATCTCAAAAGTTCTACAAAAGAACTGGAAGAAAATTTCCCGGCATATCTGGCAAAACCAAAGTTGGTTTTGACAAAGCGAAGTTGAGGTGCCACAAGTGTCACAGGCTTGGTCATTTTGCTAGAGAGTGCAAATCTACTGGACCTAGTTCCTCTGCACCCTTTGT